>JAQQSV010006347.1:0-14301 GCA_028646515.1 Pseudochirops corinnae | reverse complement strand
CACTAGTACACTTATCTTAGGGATATAGAAGAGAACTGAACCAAGTGGGGTGATTTCATAAGCAGTTTCCTCAACATATGTGTTGGAAACATCTAGTGGAAACGGGACTGGTGTTTTATACACCACTACATTTTTTACTAAGCCCTTAGAAGTATTTGGTAAGGCATGATAGGACAGTTTTCAGCTATTTTTTTTCCTAATGAGTAGTGCTATTCAACAGTATGTAGTTTGGTTCACTAATGAGACTCATGGACCTTTAAAGCTCAGATATACCAGGCATAAGTATAAGATCTAGAAGAATAAAAATGTTGAGAAAAATGGTTGAAATCTAGACTAAGCCTATTTACATAAGCAGGTTTAGGCTGAATTTTACTAGTTGAGAATTTTTCTTAAGGAAGTACTTGCCAGCAGGAAGAAGACATGCTAGATTGATATTATGAATGGAGTAAAAATACTCTACTGATGCTGGTATATAAGAGTGAAATAAAAATCCAATATTCATAATACAATGTGAGATACTACCTGAACTCACACTAATCTTTTAGCCCAGTTTTATATACCAAATAAATAACACAAAATAACTTTTAATGTGAAGGACAGGACAATACAATGTTTGATCAAGAATAAATTTCCAAAAGTATGTTTATATCACTTGTGGATTTAATGAAAAAGCAATTACTACAACTACAAAAAGATGGAAACCGGTGATTTTTTTTTTCTTTCTTCCTCTCTCCTTTCTTCATTTTTGCTTTCATCTCTTAACGGCTATGTAGCACTTGAAGAAAATAAGATAAATGAAGGGGAAAAAAAATCCTGTTATGCAAAGACAAATTTAAAAGTACAAGATGATAAAGAATAGGGAATGTAAATGAACTCACAGAACTGTTAACTAGCTTAGCCTTGTAAATATTTCACGAATTTCAAAATCTCTTCTTTCGTTATTGAATGTGTACATTAGCTTCTTTGCTATGCTAAAGTAAGATTTGCTGATCAGGTTTTTAATATTAACACTGTAGGTCCAAGATTTTTCAGATGAGTCAGTTTTCTTTTATTTTGTTGCAAAACATTTTAGGAGAGGGAGTGAATTATTGTCAGTGGAAAAAATAATAATAATAATAACAGTGAGGGGAATTTTGGGAATAAGGGAGATATGTAGAGTAATATTTTTGAACCATTCAAAACTTCAAAGGGAGTACTTAAAGCAAATCCTATTCCATTACTTTTATGGTATAAAATAATTGATTTGGGGTAAATATTTATGGACTCATGTATACTCCACTGATAGACATTTTACATGAACATGCAGAGAAATACAGTAAAAGGGAAAGCTCAGGTGACCATGATACATATTTTAAAAACCCAAGTTTCTCTAAATATGTTATCAGGAAAGATAGTTGCTTCTGTACCAGATCTGTTACCCATTTCAAAACTTATGAAACTGAAATATATTCTCTACTCATTAGTCTTATAGTTAAAAAGGTAAATGGATTCAAGCAAGAATAAAGGAAACATATAATGTGCTGTTTAAATCAGAATCTTCCACAGGGAAGAACAAAGAGCACATTTTTCTTTTTTCTTTATTTTTTCTTTATTTTAAAAAATTAATTAAATTATTTTCTTGTTTAAATCATTAATTTCCATGAGATTTTGAGTTACAAATTTTCTCCCCATCTTTCCCCCACCCACTACCTCATAACAGGCATCCCACTCTATAACCCCTCCCCCAATCTGCTCTCTCCTGACCACCCCCATCACCCTTCTGACATTATGGTAAGGCAAGATGGATCTCCGTACCCCAGTGCCTGTATATCTTAATTCCCGGTTGTATATAGTTATTAATAATAATTTTATATATATATATATATATATATGTTTTTAACATTTGATTAAATAACTTTAAATTCTAGATTCTTTTCCTTCCTCCCTTGTTGGAAAGACAAGCAATTCAATACAGGCTGTACATGTGTAGCTGTTCAGAACATCTCCACAATGGATATATTGTGAGAGACTGATTATATGTCCCTTCTTCCTATCCCACCACCCCCTACCTGGTTCTATTCTCTACCTTGTCCCTGATCTTGACAGAAATATCTCCTTGAAAAAAACCACTGACATGGGAAACAGTTTTGGCAGACACAATTTTAAAATTACTGGACTACCTGAAAGCCATGATAGAAAAAAGAACCTAGAAAGCATCTTTCAAGAAATTCTCAAAGAAATTGCCCTAATATTTTAGAAACAGAGGGCAACTCTGTATAACTAGGCATGTATAGCCTGTATTGAATTGCTTGGCTTTCCAACAACAGAGGAAGGGAAAGAATCTAGAATATAAAGTTCTCTAATCAAATGTTAAAAATATATTTGTTTGTATATGTATATAAAAAATTTTAGTATTGTTATTATTATTTTTTTTTATTATTATTAGCTACATGTAACTGGGAATTAAGATATACAGGCACTGGGGTAGGGAGATCCATCTTGCCCTACCAGAAAGTCAGAGGAGCAATGGGGGAGGACCTAGGAGAGAGCTGATTGGGGAGTGGTTATGCAGTGGAAAGGCTGTTTTGGGTTGGTGGGTGGGTGAAAGATGGGGAGAAAATTTGTAACTCAAAATCTCGTGGAAATGAATGATGTAAACAAGAAAGTAAATAAATAACTTTAAAACATAAAAAAAGAAAAAGATAAAAAGAAAAATGTACTCTTTGTTCTTCCCTGTGCAAGATTCTTCCAGTAATCTTGCCCCAACACTTCCCTACCTCCATCATTACCTCTCTCAGACCCATGCTCCCTGTTCTCCTGTGTGGCAAGATACCCAGTTTAGAGTTTATGTCATTCCTTCCCTAAGTCAAATTCAATAAGAATAACGTTGTTTTGCCTTCCTGTTCTTCCCCTCCATTGTAACAGTTATGCCTTGCCTCTTCTGTATGAGATGATTAACCACATTCTGTCTCTCCCTGTCTCCACTCATTCTATTCCTCTCCCACCTCACAATTTCACCTTTTGAAGTATCATCCTTTCTTATTCAGTTGATCCTGTGTCCTCTATGTTCACATAAATACACATATTCAGATATGTATTCATATGCATAGATATACACTTCTATACAGACATATGTGTATGTATATATTTGTATACATTTGTCTTCCCTTCACCTATCCTCATCCTCAGAAAAGTTAATAATTTACAATTATCATTTTTCCATGTTGACATGTAAATAGTTCAACTTTGATAAGGTCCTTATGATTTGTTTTCCATGTTTACATTCTCATGCTTCTTATATTAGAGTATCAAATTTTCTTTTCAGTTCTGGTTTTTTTCATCAAGAATGCTTGAAAGTCCTCCACCTCATTGAATGTTCCCCTGGAACATTATACTCAATTCTGATGCATAGGTGATTCTTGGTTTTATTCCTAGCTCCCTTGATCTCCAGAATATCTTATTCCAGGCCCTTTGATCTCTTAATGTAGAAGCTGCTATATCCCTGGTTATCCTGATTGTAATTCCATCTTATTCAAATTATTTCTTCTTGGCAGCTTGTAATATTTTTCTCCTTGATCTGGGAACTCTGGAACCTGGCTGTAATATTCCTAGGAGTTTTCTTTTGGGGATCTTTTTCAAGAAGTGATTGATGAGTTCTTTCAAGTTCTATTTTGCCTTCTCTTTCTAAAATATCAGGGCAATTTTACTTGAGAATTTCTTGGAGGATGCTTTCTAGGTTCTTTTTTTGATCATGACTTACAGGTAGTCCAACAATTTTTAAGCTGCATCTCCTGGATCTATTTTCCAGGTCAGTGGTGTTTTCAAGGAGATGTTTCACATTGCCTTCTATTTTTTTATTTGTTTAGATCTGCTTAATAGTATCTTGATTTATCATAAAATCATTTGCTTCCATTTGCTCGGCTCTAATTCTGAAGGAATTATTCTCTTCAGAAAGCTTTTGGGATTCTTTTTTCTACCTGGAAAATTCAGCTTTTTAAGGCATTCTTCTTCTCATTGGCTTTTTGGACCTATTTTGCCATTTGAGTTAATTTATTTTTTAAGGTGTAATTTTCTTCGGTCAGGTTGTTGACTCTCTTTTCAGATTTTTTTGTGTCATTCTCATTTCTCTTCCCAATTTTTCCTCCATATCTCTTATTTAGTTTTCCAAAATCCTTTAAAATCTTATGGCTTGTAACCAGTATACATGTTTCTTAGAAGCTTTTGGTGTGAGAGTTCTGACTGTGTTGTCTTCCTCCCATTTAATCCTTTGATCCTTTTTGTCCCCAAAAAAGGAATCTAAAGTTGGATTGCTGTTCTTACTTTGCTTCCTTTGCCTGCTCATGTCTACAGTCAATTACTTGCCTTTTTGCCTCTGTGGAACTCTCCTTCCAGAGGGGAGGGATTTGTTCCAAATTGCTGTGGTTTTCCCAGCTGCTGGAGCTATTAGGAGGCTGCTGCAGCTCCCACCAGCTTTGGCTCACTGAAAACGCACCCCAGGACCACCACCCAAGACCACAATCCTGATCCAGGCAGCTCAAGACAAAAGGATTTAGACTCTGAAAGATCACTTGACCCCTCTGTAATCTGTAGGCTGGCAGCTTCCAAAGCAGCCACATGGAAGTGGCCACTGGGCCACTGCTTCTGCTGCTTTCTTGCCCTGGAGGTGGACAGCCAGACCTGATATTCTCCCCCAGATTTAGCTGAGTTCCACTTACTTTTCACTTAGTCCTTGTTTCTTAGGGCTTGATAATTCTGGAAATCACCACAGATGCTGCTGATCCACTCTCCTGAAGGCTCTACCTGCAGCTTGTCCTGGCCTCCCCAAGGTCAATCTGCCATTTCAGGCTGGACTGGTTTTTGCTCCCAGTGCACTGTGATGAGCTCTTCCTGTCACACCTGCAGAGCTGCCTTCATTGGGCCATGTGTTTTTCTGTAATTTTGTTAATTCTGGAGCCTTAAAATTTGTTAGTCATATTTTATGGTATTTGATGTGGTTATGGGGGAGCTGTGGAGTTTTCCTGCTTCTAAAAAGAGTACATTTTTCAATTACTTTGATTATAAACAGTAACAATAATTTAATTGTTGTTAACAAATAATTCTCCTTGCTTATATGTTGTTGGTTATGCCATTCCTAAATTTGTTTGAATTTCATAGTAGGAAAGCAACTTAGTTTAATAAATATGTTCTCATGAAAATAGCTCCATTCAAGGCATACATTGGAAGTTTTAGAAATTATCATTTAGACTTTGGGAATAAAATTTAAACAGTAATTGGTAAATCTGATAAATTATTTATCCAAAGGAGACATTATTCAATGTTAATCTTTTTTTTCACTTTATTACTTACATATGCAAACATTTTAAAGCATATATTTTATATTCCTCCACAAAATCCTATTTCATTTCCTCATGAAAGTCTGGAGATTTGCCAGAAGAATCAGAGATGATTCTTTTCAGTTGGCCTCATAATTGTTAAATGAATACTAGAACAGAGAATGAGTGTTTATCAAAGATGAGGACGAATTTGAAGAAAAAAATTCCCTGAACAGGGTTCAAATAGAAAATCAATTTTCTTTTCTTTTTTTTTCAAATTAAGGCTTTCAAGAACTCTCATTTGTCAAGAAATGTGGATTTGTTTGCATCAAGCTACAGAATGCTGCAAAATCACTTCAATATGAGTTATTCAAAAGTGATTGAGAAATGTCTATGTAGTTAAAACCAAATTAAAAACTGAAAAATGGTCAATATATAGAATTAGACTATCAGTACATTTATCTAAGATATCCAATGCATAAGAAAAGAACCAGCACAGGAATTTAGTATAAGGAAGAGTATGATTGAATTTAAGAAACTGTGTAGCATTTTGCTTCTCAAAATGACAAGAACAAAAAATAATATTCCAATGTTTGCCCAATGAAATTCAAGAGTTTTACATCTTGTAATACCTTCATATCTAAAAAATCAAAGTTACAAGTGACTCCAAGGGGAATAAAAACATGGTGAAAGTAAGTTGGCTGTAGTATATTTCCAGTGACAACTTATTCAGAACAAATGGCAGAAATGAAATGTATGATGGCAAAAGGAAGTAGGCTAAATGCAAAAACGGCAATGATGAAGATAAAATACTGATAGTATAATTCATGCCCTGATAGCCATAAAATGGGGAAAATACTCAGGGACTCCCAGCACATTGTAATATTATAAGAATTATATAAGATAAAACAACAAAGGTGGCATATGAACCATGGATTTGAAGTTTTACCCACATCAATGAAGTCACATATTGATGAAAATATTGAATAATATAGATTTCTAATTTAATTTCTTAAAGTTCATTTAAGTTATTTCAATTAACAAGAACTATTGAATTAAGTGTAACAACTTATTTTTCATTGATGTTAAATAAGTGATACAAATGACTCATGTTGATTTTCTAGCATTCCTTACTTACTATTCCTTTCTACAATATTCAGATCTTTGCAAGTAGCATTTTTGTAAAGAATACTTTGACTTTTGTCCAGCATGATTTAAAATTTCATTTTAAATTATATATTTTTAAAAATTAACATTTCATATATGGATTTAATGTGGGATTACACATTTTTGGTAATACACATCTCATCATATATACTAGAATATAAAATTAAATCTAACAAAAATAAGGTAGGAAATATATTTCAAATGTTAGTGTAAAGTGCCCTGTACTTGGAGTCAAAAGATGTATATTGAAGACCTGGCTTTAATGCTTATTAATTGAATGACCATAAGAAATTTTCTTAACCATTTTGTGTCTCAGTTTCACTTTTTGGGGAAAATATTATATATACTTCCTTAAACAACTATTTTAAGAAAAGCTATTCATAAACTGAAGCACAATAAAGTTTAGTCATTTTCATAGAGGAAGAACCCTGGATAAAACTTTCATTTAAATTATGGGCAAATACCCAGTCAACCATTCATGTATGAATTTCATGGGTTTTCTTGGTCAGTGTGTCTATCTTTATTAAAGATTAAATAATATTCATCAATCTTGTTTTTATAAAGAAAAAACAAGATGACAGCACTTTCAATAATATTGTTTTATAACTAGGTAGGTATTTGGATCAAGATTAAGAATGCTCTGGATACATTGCATCTATTTGTGAAGAGTATGGTAATTTTTATTGCAATGGGTGAGCATTAATGAACTGTTCTTTTCTTGAATGCCTGAATCAAAATCTGTAAGTAGTGAACTTTGAACCCTGGGTAATATTAAGTACAGGCATCTACTTTCTTCTTTGCAATTCTTTGACTGTTTTTCCTCTTTCTTTGGATCCCATTTTTCTTTTTATCCTGCTGACTTCTCGGTCTCCTATGATTCACTAACTATGGACACCTCCCTAAAAATGACTCCTTAATCTTGTTTTTTTCTTCCTTTACATTACATTAATTAATCAACAAAGTAATTTGTTAAGGCTCCAGTAATTAGTAAGCAATTTGTTAGACACTTAAGATATATAAAATAATTCCTAATTCCAGTTACATTAAATTGCAAGGTTTGGATCTACATGGAGATGTCTGGGACATATTTTAGATAGATCATATACATCAATAAATCCCTTTAGAATCACATGGTAGCCACTAAAGCTAAAACTACTCTAAGCTGTGTCAAAAAGGGAATACACATTCTGCAATAATCCACCATGCTTAGAATTAGACCAAATTTAGAGTACTGTCTTCAGTTTTGCTTCTATATTATGGGACAATGACAAAGTAGCACAAGTTTGAAAAAGAGTGACCAGAATGGTAAAAATATCTAAGACTAATGATTATCCATTCTGTAATCTTTAGAGATTTTAGAGAACATTAATTCAATTCATATTTTACATATGAGGAAACGAAATCCCAGAGAGATTTCAAATCTTATACCCTACTATTCCCATAGTTCCAGTTAAATTGATCTCATTTTCTCTCATTATATAATAGATATTCATTCTGAATTTTGTGTTTTTATTCACACCATTTCCCCCACTCAAAATACTTTCACCTGCTCTCCCCTTCACCTTTTTCAACTTTCCTTACTCCATCCCTGTTTTTTGTTTTTTGTTTTGTTTTTCAGGGCCCAGGTCAGTTACCAGGTCTGCAAATCCTTTCTTTATTATGCTGTGTTATCACTGAAGTGTATTTTTCCTCTAAAATTCTATGACTATTCCTGAATTGCTTATGAAATTAAGGAATTTGATTTAGTGACTATAAAGCATGGGAACTTACAGAATTCTTCCACATAATGAACTACACTGATTATTGTACATCATTTTAGCTAGGTCTACTTTTGTTACTGAATTAAATAGATTTATTCAAGGTTATATTATAAATATTTGCATCTAAACTTTGGATATGTGGAAATGTTAATGTGTGTAGTATGGTTTTAAATACTTAAAAGTCTGTATGTAACAATTAGAAACTATCACAATAATCATGCTTATCAATTTAAATTGCTTTGCACACATAACAAAAGCAAGTATAAATTTCAGGAACTGCTACATTTGATTTATCCTTAACTGTCAGCTAGTATAACCTGAATTCTATAGTATTTTTTCAGTTTAAGCAATATGTTACTTTTAGAATGATTAATCTTAAGTATTATTAATTTATATAGGATATACAAACATTCATCAATGCATAAATAATAATTGTACAAAGAAATTACATATATGTCCATATGCATGCATACATACATATATATATGCAAAGATTATGACTTTTACAAGTTTGAGTGATAAGGATTATAATTGGTTAAAAAATATGGAGTAGACTTTCCTCCTGAATTTAACCTGACCATATGCCCTAAAGTTTCTTTACCTTGACTTAACCAAAGGGAAAAGTAGAAACAGAAGAGAAACAAAACCTAAAAAATGAAAGGGGAAGACAGATTATTCCAGATCAGTTTGAAAGCAAATATATACGACAGTTTAATCCATAATGCTAAAAAACAGATAACTCTTTCACCAGCCATAACACAATTTAATTTAAGTCATTTCAAGTAATATCTTTGAAGTTTAATAATAAACTTAATTAATAAACTTAATAAATTCAATTCACTATGTTTGAAGTCAATACATGAACAAAAAAATAGGAGAAGATAGAACATGTATAAAGAAAAGTAAAATGTCACGGAGACATGAATAAGGGAAAATAGAGGTATTACCAAATAGGAAAAAAAAAAATTCTTTCCTCTTTCTCCAATGCTTTCACCTAATGAAAATTCATTTGTATTTCTTTTTCAATTTAAAACTGTGTTAAGTTTGGTATAGTTTTCTTAGACAAACTATACACAAAGAAGGTCCATACTTGTGGTGACATAAATTTGTTTTAAAGCTAGTTTAGCTTTAAATAGCACCTTTAAAAAAAAAAAAGAATTATGCCTATGGGGAGATTGTTAACAAAAAACAGACTGAAGAGATCTCATGAATTGTAAAGTTAGAAGAATAGACCCATAGAGTTAATTTTAGAACTTAAGGTAGCAATAATTTTTTGCAGACTAAGACTTCAATAAGGGCATTAAAGGTTGAGGGCATGAATATTCTTTCAATCACTCTTAGCTACAAAATCAAATCTTTTATCTTCCTGGTGTATCAAATTGTTAGAAATTCTTTAGATTATATCTCCATAATATCCCTTGTATCATAGCTCTTCTTTCTACTGACACACTCATAGATAATATTTATTTCCCAATTACATATAACTGTTTTTAATTTTTTTTTTAATTTTGAGATCCAAATCCTCATTCTCTAATACTGCCAACATGCTTTGAGAAAGCACATTGATTATCCATAAAAACATATTTCCAAAGCAGCCATCTTGCAAAAGAAAACACAGTGGAAATATAAAGAAAAATAAAATTTAAAAATATGTTTCATTCTACATTTAAAATTCACCAGTTTCCCCTCTAGTGGTGGATGACATTATTCATCATGGATCTTTTGCAATTATCTTGGACCATTGTCTGGATCAGAGCAATGAAGTTTTTTTTTTTTTTTTTTTACAGTTGGTCATTAGAATATTGTTCTTTTTGAGTACAATGTTATCCTGTTCTCCTCAATTTACTTTGCACCAATTCAGTTGACCCACTAGACTTTTCTAAAAAAAAATCTTGCTTATTATTTCTTGCAACATAAAATTATTCTTTCACAATAATATATGACAGCTTGGTAGCTTTTCCCCATTTGTTGGGCATCCAACAATTTCCAATTGTTTAACACACAAAAAAGAGCTACTACAAACATTTTTGATTATATTTTATTTTCCTCAATTACATGTTAAAAATATAATTTTAAAATTTTTTAGTTTTGAGTTCCAAAATCAATACCAGTCTCTTTCCCTTCATTTCTCTTTGAGGCAATAAGCAATCTGATATAGGTAATATATATGCAATCATGTAGAATGTATCCATATTAGTAGTTTTGTGGAAGAAAACATTCAAAAAAGATAGAAAGAAAAAAAAACATATTATGCTTTGTTCTATGTTGAGGTGCCATAAGTTATTTCTCTAGAGATATATTTCATTTTTTATTGTGAATCCTTTTGGATTATCTTGGATGGTTTGGTTGTTGGGAATAGCTGTCAGTCACAGTTTCTCATTGTGCAATATTGTTATTACTATCTACAATGTTCTCTTGGTTGTGGTCACTTCACTACATTTTAGGTCTGTATTTGCAAACAAAGAAGTAGTTAACACCTTGTTTCAGCTTTTTAATTAACACAGAAGCAGTTAACACCTTGTTTCAGTTCATAATTGCATCAAGTATTAAGATCCAGAACTTGTGAATCCCACAACTTGTGATACTTAGAACTTAGGAACTCCTGCAACAGGAAGGGGAGGAGCTAATGACCATATATAATGAGCAGCCCATGCTGGAGAGAGCAGAACTGAGAAGGGAGCTCTTATCATTGAGAAGGAGAAAACTTGTGGTATCCTGGCACTCTATGTTTATCTGTTCTGTTTGTGTTGATGTTGTTTTTGATACTTTGTGCAGAACCTCTGGGACCTTACTGGAAGCCCTGAAAGAGGATTTTCTGTTTGTCTGTTTATGGAGGTCCTGGAGGAGGGTTTCAAAGGTCCTGGGACTGTACTGATGATTTGTGTTGAGTTCTCAGACCTTGTTTTTTGGTCTGTGTTGATTTCACAGGCAGATAGTGAATTGATAATGGTGCCATCAATGTGTGTGAATGTTGTTTTGGCTTTCCTAAGCATTGTCTTTCCAGGACCAGAAACTGTGAAGGACTTGAGGTGGAATAGACACTGTGAGCTTCAATATGGAACAGGAACTGGTCAAGGAGCTAGACAACAAGGAGCTGACACCATGGAAGAAGAACCATGGAAGATGAGAATCTACCTGGAGTCAAGATGAAAAGACCTCTTGTAGGATATTCAATGCAAACTGAGAAGATCATGATTTACTGTGGCCTAGGGGTGGAGAACATTGACCTTTATATTTAGATGATTGAGTTACAGTCTTACCAATTAAGTTTGATTGGAAACTAATCTCCAATGAACAAGAAAGAAGATTTCTTAATTGAAGAGATTGACACAATGTGACCTAGGGGTTGAGAACTTCTGAGCTTTCTACTTTGTGATTGAATTAAGGCATATTCAATTGAATTAAGACTTTGTACTTTGTGATTGAATTAAGGCATATGAATTCCCTAGACAATTTTGGGAAGTTGTCAAGAACTCTCTAATTCAGCAGTTCTCAACCTATAGGTTATATTCAATTTATAACAATGAATATGCATCTTGCATATCAGATATTTACACTGTGATTCATAACATTAGCTAAATTATAGTTATGAAGTAGTAACAAGAATAATTTTATGGTTGGGGGTCACCACAACATGAGGAAATGTGTTAAAGGGTCGTGACATTAGGAAGGTTGAGAACCACTGAATTAAGTACTTATTAATGATTGAGTTACTAAATATATTTACATTATTTAAAACTATGTGACTACTTTGGTGAAAACTATGTGACCATTTTAGTGACAAGTTGTTATGTTATTACATTGTGAATGGTATACTTTGATTTCTGTGAATGTTTTGTCTTTATTACTGAAAAAATAGAGAGTTCATTATAATTTGCAATCAGAATCTTGAAGCTGTTCATAGCAGTAGTCAACTGGAAAGCTGCTTGTGCTTGGCTTTACAAAGTCTTTCCAAGTTTTTCTGAAATAATAAACTTATTATTTGTTATTATTATTTGTTATGCTACAACTTGTTCAGTTAATCCCCAATTGATGGTTACCTTCTCAATATCTAATTCTTAGTCACTACAATAAGAGCTGTTATAAATATTTTTGCAAAAAAAGATTATTTTCCTGTTTTAAAAATATTTTTGACATGAACATAGTAACAATATATTTATTCAATTAAATAAGCATTTTTGAGCATTTACTATGTGCAAGGAACTATGTTGATTTAGGTCTTGAAAATAGAAATGCATAATTCAAATAGTTCCATTCCTCAAGGACTTTACATTCTCTAGTAGTGGTAATGTTGGATCTAAGGGCATGAATAGGTTCACATCCCTTTAGTTGTTGTTTCAAATTGCTCTCCAGAATGGTTGGAGCAGTTTATGTGTCTACCAGCATTGCATTTGTGTTTGAGCTTTCCCACTTCCTCACAAAGAGTTATTATCTTTTCTGTCATGTTATCAATTCTGATAGGTATGAGGTGGTACCTCAGTTATTTAATTTGAATTTTTCTAATAAATAGTTATTTAGAGCAATTTTTTTTTCATATGCTGATAGATAATGTTGGTTTCTTCATCTGAAAACTGCCTCTTCATATTCTTTGAACATTTATAAATTGGGGAGTGACTTGTACTTTTACAAATTTAGAGCTCTAGGCCTATAAATTTTATAAATTTAAGCTCCCAGGTGAGGGACTAAGTGGCTGTCCAGAGGGCAATTGAAGGAATTTCTTTGCTGGATCTAAGGTAGTAATCTCTTGCATTGCCCTGCTTGGATCTGGGTCACAGTCTTGGGTGGCATTACTGGAAGGAGGGATGCTGGCATGGCAGAGCTTGTGGCATCTGTGAAGAGGGCATCTTCCTCAAAGTTCTGAGGCAGGTGCCTAGAAACTCTGACAACAGCTGCACAAAACCCCAGAAATTTGGGACATAACACTTTCCACTCTGGAAGCAGAGTTCTACCATGGCAAAGAGCTCAAAGGCCAGGGAATTGACTAGGAAAAAGAGCAACGGAAGAGAAATTAGAGTAAAGAATTGTTCTATGGTGAGGAAGATAAAAAAATAGAAACAGAAGAAGACAACAAAGTCAAAACTCCTGCATCAACAACCTCCAAGAAAAAATATCAAGCTCCATGGTTTCAGGTCATGTAATCAAGGGATTAAGGGGGAGAGGAGGTAGTAGGGATCTAAGAGAGGGCAGACTGGGGGAATGGGTATTGAGTATGCTTGCCATCTTGGTTTGAGGGGAAGGGGAAAGATGGGGAGAAAATTGGTAAATCAAAATTTTGTGTAAATGAATGTTGAAAACTAAAAATAAATATATTGTGGAAAAAAAAACAAAAAGAATGAATTGGGGAGTAAACTTTTCCTCCTACACTAGATATCAATTCTTGAGAAATTATAAAGTAAATGGTTCATAACATATCATGCTGAGGTGGGGTGGAGTCAAGATGGTGGCATAGAAGCTGCAAAATCAGGCAGTGCTCAGCATAACCACTTCAAATATCTATAAAATAATACTGTAAATCAATTTTAAATCTCCAGAGCTCACAAAATGACAAAGTAACAAAACTCCTGCCAAAGGCAGCCTGGCAGGCAGATGAGAAGGAGTTCATCCCACCACTCTGTGAGGCAAGACCAGTATCACATGAACCCGTGGATGGAGACCCAGGGCCTCCAGAACAAGACAGGAATCACTGGAAGCTGCAGCAGTTTCCAGAAATACCAACCCAAAAGAAAGAAGGACTAAGCGAAAGGTCAGTGAAGCTTGAATAAATTCAGGGGAGAGGGTCCAGCCAACTGCCCCAAGGCTAGAACTGGTGTAATGCCATGGACCAGCAGATTCCCAAAGAATGCTACTGTGAACAGCTTTTAGAATTCAGATTATAAAATATAGTGAACACTCTGTTTATTCCATTACAAATCAAGACAAACATTCAAAACATTATATCACAATATAATTTTGACAACATTACATTTTATAACATTACATCTTATTACACAAAGTGGCCACACAGTTTTCGCTACAGTGGCCACGATATTTAGAACAAGGCTTATTACAGAAAATGGCCACACAGTTTTCACTACAGTGGCCAC
>JAQQSV010006346.1:0-14302 GCA_028646515.1 Pseudochirops corinnae | reverse complement strand
TGATATTCTGGACCTTTTGTTCTTCCAAATGAATTTTGTCACTATTTTTTCTACCTCTATAAAGTAACTTTTTGGTAGAATGATTGGTATGGCACTAAATATGTAATTTAATTTAGGTAAAATTGTCATTTTTATTATATCAGCTTGACCCAGTGCTTCCCTTTCTCATGACAAAAAGATTGTCCTTTGGACGTGGCCAATGTGGGAAATTTATTTTACTTGACTACATTTAATTTGATATAGAGGTTCTATATTTCTTTGTTCCTTTTTTTTTCTCCCAGTGGATGAGGGAGGAGAAGAAAAAAAATGAATGTTTGATAATTGAAATAATAATAATGACGGGATGAATGACAACTTATCAGAGATGCTATAAAGGGAAGTATAGGTGTGCTGGTGAATATTTAACAATACCTCTCTGAGAAGAAAAAATGTATATACTTTTAAGTTCAATCTGCATTATTAACATTCTTGTAAGTCAGAGGTGGGTAAACCTGTGACCTCGAGGCCACATGTGGCCTCAAGGCAGTAGGGTCCCCCCACCCCGAAAATTGATAGGACATTAAACTCTCATTTGTAGGGCTTCCTGATTTCTGAGGTGTAAATGACCACACCAAAAATTTAACCATCAGTTCTGAGTCTGGTAGAAGTGAATCTAGCATACCCCTGCCTAGGAAGTTTCTGCTAGATCCTAAAAAAAAAAAAATGACTGTAGAGCTAATACCTTCACTTTTTCTACTTGTCCAAATTAGGGATGGAAAGGAACAGTGGTGACATGCAACTCTACTTAGGGGTCTGATGTGGGAATTTTCCTAACTTGTTTCTGGACATGCTCCAGTTTGTCAATGTCTTCTCTATACAGCTGTGGGCCTAGCACCCAATTGCCCCACCAGACAGTCTGACTTTAACAGTATGCTGGACACAATTTAAAAATACCAGGCAAATTTTTTTTTTGAGAAAAAAAAACTGTAACTAAAATATCATTACTTCATTCTTGGCATCTTTCAGTATTGTTATCTCAGAACACAGCCTCTACTCTCTCACTCCCCTTGCAGCTACATTACCTGCTGTCCTCACCCCACTCTCTCTCCAGCTGAGGAGAGATCAGTCTTCTTCAGGCTAGAGGTCACCTTGCTTAGGAAGGTTATTTGCACTCAGTAGCACAGACCCTTTTTAATTTTAAATGTGACCGGCAGTGTGAGCTGAAATACACTAGGAATCAGGAGAGCTGGACAACAGCTGGCTTTGGGGGGGGGGGGTGTGTGTGGAGTGGGAGGAAGTGTGTGCATTGCACTTTTAAGCACACTTTATTATTACCATTTTCTCCATCTCTTTCTTTGTAAAAATTTTTCTTTATATTTAATTTTTAATTTATGGAATAAAACAAGCATTTCCATAACATAGTATAATTTTTAAAAGAATGGTTGCACATGAAACTGCAAATATATTATGGGCAACTTGCTATTTATTCCTTTTAAATATATAATAAAGTTATCATGTCAATTTCTTTTCTTCTTTCCCCTCTTCCCCCATTACTTTCTTCAGTGTAGACAATCAGCAAAAGAATAAATCAAGTTCTGCTTTGTAGGACTTGTTTATTTTTAAGGCCTAAATATATACTTTGAAAATTTAACAATTGACTCTCCCTGGTTCTACCACTAATTAGATGTATAATTTTTACCAAGTCATTTAATTTTACTGGACCTTGATTTCCCTTTTTGTAAAATTGGAAGTGTCGTTAGAATTGAATCTGTGATTTCATTTATGTAGAGAACTTCTGAATGAGGAAACTTTATCAGTGCAGGTTGGCACCTTCTGTGTGATTATTGTCTCAGAGAGTTGCTGAGAGCACTACCAAAGGTCACATAGTCAAGATGTGTCAGAGGCGACACTTGAACCCAGGTTTTCTTGGGTCTATGCCAGTTCAATCTAACTCACTCTCTGTAAATTTGGAGTAGTAATAAACATGCCTACCTCAGAAGATTATTGTGAGAATCAAATTAGGCAAATTTAAATATGAAGAGAAACTCTCTGGATATCCATGGTCATCATGAAGATCCTCTGCTTTTGTGACCAGGAATCTCTTCTATGACATCCCCTATGTGAAAAATGATTTTAAATCTTAGTAATCAGTATCTTGGATACTCAGTTTCCCCCAAGCTCCCTCCCCCTTCCAAATTCAGTCTCTCCTTTAGAAGAACATTACTGATAATCAGATTGTATTGAATCTTCTTATCCTGGTCAAACCCCAAACTCAAGCCTGAATTGATTTTTATGAAAGGTGCTGAAGCTCATTGTGTTCTGCTCTAGTTTGGGTTGGAGATAACTCCTGCTTAGATAGTTCAAGGTTGGGAGTGATCTGCTATGGTGATCTGCTAAAAGAGGTGTTTCTTCTGTCAGGAGGGGGTGATATCAGCTCCTTTTGAAAAGGTATGTAAACTGGGCACCCCAACTCCCAAAGTGGGTCAGTTCTGGACTATAACTCCCATGCAATGCATGTCAAATCAACTTGAGAGAAATAAAAATGTGGACACAACCTAATTTATTGTTTCTTAGAACAAACTCTGCGTGAGGTTGACACCTACAAGGGGTTATTGAATTTCTACAGTAAGGCCTCTGGTGAGGAGTAACTCACCACCTCCAAAGGTGGCTTATTTTGTTTTTGGAAAGCTCTATTCATTAGCATAAGCTAGGATGCTGTGATGGGAAAAAAGACAAAATGAGTGAGGAAATGAAAGTTTCATCTTCCAAGTGAATCGATTTGTTAAGCAATGTGTGCCAATTGCCCAAAACCTGGGATCAGACCTCCTCAGTTTTGGCCTGGGCCCAAAATACAGGAGGAAACAGGCTTTATACACTAAAAACAATCAAATAAGGCCAATTAATTAAAAGGAAACACTGTATCATTAGGTAACCTGATTTCTAATTGGATCAAAGACGAGGGACTTTCCAAGTTGGGAGGGGGAGAGCAAACAGGTACAATTCCCTAAAATCAGAAAAGGGGGGTGTCTACTCCTCAAAGAGTCTGAAAACAAAGAAATATGGAAACAGTAACTGATTGATCAGTAATGGGGCCAGTTTTCAGATAAGATATCTAGGTTGCTTGAGTTGTATAATTGTGAGAAAACTCCTTGCATCAGTCTTTGGATCTGGCTGAGTTTTTGGTAAGCATAACCTAGGTCCTTAATTAAGGGTCTCTAAGCAGTAGGTAGAGGTGGTCCAGCTTCCTAGCCATGCAGGGCTAGGTTCAAACAATGCAACAAAATTTTCTCTCACTTCCACCAATGAATAAAGTTTTCTCACAGGACAGAAGTTGGACTAGACCCATAATTAAATAGAAAGGGAACTGAGCTAGCTCCAGAATTGAGTCACAAGATGGAGTCAGTGTGGTTCACTCAATTCCCACAATTAACCTCTTGCTTTCCTAATTCCCTCAACTCAATGACTTTGTTGCCACATATGCATAAGGAAATGTGGCTAGACAGGGAGAAAATAATGATTTTTTTTTCTGCATAGGAGTTTTGGAATTGAGAAGTTTCTGCACAAACGGAAAACTCTTGGCAGTTTGTAAGAAAGTAGCACCTATGTAAATAGGTATAGTTTGACCATCCAGAGTTAAAATCAAGAAGCACATGAATGCTCATCAGAAACTCCATTGGATCTCCCACAGAGAGAACCAAGTTTTAGGCCAAGAAGTTTAATTTAAAGGAGAGATTAGCCCGAGGACACTAGCCAACTAGGAAGACTCCGCTTTGTGTCCTAATGAGCTTGGTGCCTAGAGCAAAATATTTTCTGCTAGAGAAGGTCTTTTAGCCAAGACTTTGGAAAGGAGGCAAAGGGATAAGTTCTTATAGGAAAAAAGAGCAAGAAAGATCCTTCTCCCTATCCCCTATCCTTAGACTTTTGCTGGTCCAGTGAAGAGATTATTGAAGGCTATATAGGACCCTTGAAATGTTCATTAAAATATGTTTAGCTTGATGAATTCATTTGGGGAGATACCTGTATAAGAATTTAGATATTTGGCCATGGACACACTTGGGCAAGGCTGTACCTCGAAATCTTCCATGGCACTGGCAGTTGTTTTTGAAAAAGAGATATGCCTTTAAAAATGCCTTCTCTCCCTTTCTCTCTCTCATGAGAAAGAGGTAGCACCACAACGATGGATTGTAGCTGAAGTCAGAATTTGGAATCAGACTGTGGAATAAGGGCTCTAGACCTGCCTTATTTGGTTGTGCTGCTACAGAGTCTGAAATTACTGCAAAGAATAGAGGTAGGCTAGACATTGTTACTCAGCAAGACTATGAGAAAAGGGTTTTCACATGGGAAACTCTACTGCTTGTATCTAAGCAAGACATTGGAACATACCTGTTAAATTTACAGTAATTACATAAACATGTAATCTTTTTCTCAAAATAGTTTTGAAGAAAACAAAACAAAAAAACAAAAAATCAAACTCAAACAGGATTCAGTTGCTGAGGTTTGCAGTTTCTATTTTGCATCCCTTAATTTATTCTTAACTTTGTGTAAATTTTATGAATGTCCTAACTTTGTACCTACTTCTTCCTGATAATCCTGTACTACTCGAATTTGATTTTCTCATATTTTAAAAAGATTATAAATTATTCATTCATATGTACTCCTTTATACTACACCATATCTACGCCTTGACTGGAGGCACCTACTTTGCCCGGTGAGGACTGTTTCTGGATCTACACTGGGAAATTAAAGGTCAGTAACTTGAGAATCAGAAGACCTGGGTTCAGATTCTGCCTCTGATGCTTGCTACATCTCCTCATCTCTAGACCAATGGCCTCTGAGGACCCTTCCAATCCTAGAGATATGATCTGATGATTTAAAAAAAAATAAAAATAAGGATTGATACATTTTATTTTGACATAAGAGAAATTATTTAACAAGTAGCCTAAATCCCCAGCATATTGCACTCCCTGCAAACATTTAAGCACAGTTATCTAGTCTATACAACTGTTACTACTATCCCTGTCTACTTTTGTGGTCATTTGATCCTTACAACAACCTTAGTGGTAGGTGCTATTATTATCTTCATTTTACAGAGGAAGAAACTGAGGTGGGCAGTAGTTAAGTGACCTACCCAAGGTCACACAGCTAGTATGTGTCTGAGGCTAGATTTGAATTCTAGTCTTCTTGATTCCAGGCAATCTAGCCACTGAACCACCTATCTATGCAGGAGGTAGCTAGGCAGATAAATTGAGAATATAGACTATGTTCTATATTCTGTTAATAGAAAAAACATGTTCTTTAACTTTGATAAAATGTTATTAGCATTGACTCCATTTGAGCTTAGTTTTGTTGCATCTCAAATGTGACTTTACTTGCCATTTTGTGGCTATGCTATATAGAGATAGATTCTTTCTTCACATTGTAGCATTTCAGATGAGTCTTCCCATATTTTTAAAATTCCTCATAATGCAGTATTCACAGTGCATTAATATTCAATTACATGTGTAGGGTACACTATCTCTTTCAGACTCTTTTTATAAGGATTGTTTAATAATTTTTAAAAGGGCCCCCAAAAGTGTTTGAGGTTTTTTTTTTTGCAAAGGATTTACAATAATTATTAAAGGGTGTGGGATCTTATGATTTTTATGGATGAACATTTTGATACCTAATAAGGCTAGAAAAGAACTATGTTGTTACATAAAATGCTAAATGTATATATAAAAGAAACACAACATTTGAATAGTTTTGAGAGAAAATGATCTTTTATATAGAAGTGAGGACTTGGTACTTCTTGTCAAGGATGTGAAGTGATTGCTCTTTGGTCAAGTTCCATCAACAAGCAAGTTAACTGTGATGGACTAGACACTAAGTAGGTATACTGAGGCAAATAAATAATCCCTGTTCTTGAGAAGCTCACAGTCTACTGTGGGAGACAGCATGCCAGTAACTATGTACAAATAAGATAGATATAGTGTAGTCTGGAGATAATCTCAGGGGGACAGTGCTAAGATTAAGGGGAGCTATGAAAAAGCTTCTTTCAGAATATAGGACCCTAGCTGAGACGTGAAGGAAGCCAGGAAAGTCAGAAGGTGAAGAAGATGAAGAGAAAGTGGAGAAGAAAGGAAGAACCATTTATTAAACACTTACCATGTGCCAAGCATTGTGCTAAACACATTACAATTATTATCTTATTTGATCCTTGCAACAACCCTAGGTGGTAGGTGCTATTAATATCTTCATTTTACAGATGAAGAAACCGAGGCAAAGGGTGATTAAGTGATCTACCCAAAGTCACATAGCTAGTAAATGTCTGAGATTAGATTTGAACTCCAGTCTTTCTGATTCCAGGCAGTATAGCCCCTGAATCACCTATCTGCTTAGGTGGCAGCTAGGCAGAGAGAGAAATTTAGGCATGAGAGGTAGCCAGTGAAGATGTATGGATAGTGAGTTCAATTTTGGTCTTGTTGAGGTTAAGGTGAATACGAGAGGTGCAGGTCAACATATCTAATAGGCAGTTGGCTGGACAAATAAATCTGAGAATCATCTGCAGAGATAATAGTTGAATCCTTGGGAACAGATGAGATCATTAAGTGAAGAGGGTCTAGAACAGAGCTTTGTGGGACACCCGTAGTTAGTGATCATCACTTGGATGAAAATCTAGTCAAGAAGACTAAGAAGGTGCGATCACATAGGTATGAGGAGATCCAGGAGAGAGCAGAATCACAAAAGCCTAAAGAGAAACGAATACCAAGGAGAGGGTGATCAACAGTGTGATAGACCGAACGGAGGTCAGGAAAAAAGAGGATTGAGGAAAGGTCAATAGATGTAGTTATTAAGAGAATATTACTAACTTTGGAAAGAATGGTTTTGATTGAATAATGAGGGCAAAAATCAGAAGGCAGAAAGTTAAGAAGAGATTGATGATAGCTAGTGGGAATGAATGGACCAAGTGGGAATGAGGCTGACATAAGGTGTGTTCATAAGAAATAGGGGAGCAGTCAGTAAAAAGGGAACAATTGAAGATTAATCAGAGGAAGGATGATAGAGGCTATCATTTGAAGAAAAGGAAATGGAATGGAATCCCTCGTGCATGGCAAGGAGAAGGACTATCTTGTTATATTAAGCAGAGATGAAGGAGATGGTAGTAAAAAATGTATAATGAAGGTGGAATGAAGAGGAGGAGATAAGAGGGATCTCCTAACCAACAGTCTCATTTTTTTTCAGTGAAATTTGAAGTATATTTTTCATCTGAGGACAGGAGGAACCATTGGATGTTCAAGTAGGGATGAACAGGTTTAGAAAATGTGCTAAGGTAAGTGGGATAGTGAGTTAATTAGGGAAATGTAAATGGATTGTCTTACTACATTGAGGTTCCAGTTAAGGTTACAGCAAATAAATTTGTAAGTGGTCCCAGTCAGCATGGTTTAATGACTTTCCTTAGCTTTATCCAGCAGCAAAGTAAGAGCAAAGTAGGCAAATGTTGGGACTAATCCAAGGTTAAGACTTGGCAAGGCAAAATCTTCAATAGGACAAGGGAAGAAAGGATTCAAGAGAAGACAGCACTGTAGAGATGAATTGGTTCACTAAGGGGTCAAGATGAGAAGATAGTCAAGATGGAAGGGAGGAGGATCTAGCCAGTGTAGGGGTGATAATTGTCTGGGAAAGAGTGTTTGTGTGAGAACAGTTTAATGTTAAAAACAACAACAACAACAACAGAGAAAGATCTTTTACTTATTAATAATTGGAAAAATACAATTTCAAAGAAACAGTTTAAAGGGCACCAAAGAGACAGATTATCATCTTGAGAACTTCAGAGTTGTGAAGCTTGATAATATATCAGTTCATTTCAAATGCATATTTTATGGCTAAGAAAATGAGAAATCATATGAATATTTGGAGACTTAGGTATGTTTTAAAGAGGATTGTTGATTTGATATAAGAAATTTGGAGAGCTGTGACTTTATAAGTAAAAAGTCACTTACGGTCAAGGAGTTTCCCTTAGGCTTTTCAATGCACATCATGCAAAACAACAAGGGGAGAAGGAAACTTTCTATCTGAGAACCAATGACAAAAGGATGGGATGTGGATGCTGAAAAGTTGACATTGGTGATAGTAGTTAGAAGCAGTGGGCTGAAAGAAAGCTTCAGCTGAGTGATTCCTGATTGGTTGATGAGAAATTATTTCATTGGTCAGGAGCTCCAATGACAACTGTTGCTGTTCAATATCACCTAGAATTGGAGTAAGGTCAGGTAAACACCTGACTTATCGCTCTCTGCTGCCACCTTTGGCTTGAGAAAGAAAAGCAAAGGGATTCCCTAACTGCTTTGGTATCTTTACTGGACAGCACAGCATCCTAGTGAATGAATTATCCACAAGGTTGAGCTGTACAGCCTAGAGACAGACAGCTTAATTATCTCTGATATCCAGATAATTCCTGTTCACATTGAACTAACATTTTCTAAATATTCTTTTCAGGATGATGGTTATGAAAGAGTATAAAGGATGTGCTGCAGTGGAAAAGTATTCCCCATCTCAAGAGTAGTCAAGATCAACAGTCAAGCAGTGAGCAGAGAATGGACTGATGACCATTGAAGCCTGAAGTTCTGATCTGTGAATTACCTCAGCACATAAGTCTTTCTCTGTCATGTGTTTCCCAGCTACGCAACTACAAGTGTGTGCCCATTCTTCATCATAGCTATAAATTGCACTAGTGGGAGAATGTGATCTGGCTTTATACATATATTGTGATGTATTTGCTTTAATATATTAGCCTCTATAATATTTATTTATAATATGTATTTCTTTTGCTTTACTAAGTAAATGGTTATGTTTAAGATATAAAGGTGTCATTTTTATGAATGGCTGGTTGTATACATACCATACACTGCATACATGTACTCTCTTGTGAGTTGTATAGTTAAAGACACATTGAATTAGAATTTTGAGTAAGGGAAGTATATTTCTTCTCAACTGGGTTAGCTCTAGGACCCAGAAAGTGTTTAAAGTAGCCGTGTGGTGGTGATTTGTCTCAGGTGTGCTAAGTGTGAGAGCAGATTGGAGTGAGAAAGCCAAGTCTAGCCAGTTGTGGTGTATCTCACACACCTAGGGGAGAGGGATGAGGCTCCAAATGGGACACTGATGGAGTGTTTTACTCCCTCTGTTTGTAGCAGGTATCATTTAGGCAATCTCTGGGTCAAAGAGTAAGAACAATTCCTAATTATTTTCCAGAATGATTGAACCAATTCAAAACTTTGGTAGCAGTAAATTAGTGTGTCTGAATTTTCATGATTCCTCCATCTTAGACTATATTTGCTGGTATGAGATAATACCTCAGGATTTTTTATATTTTGTTTCTCATTTACTTCAATCAAGTTTTGGGTGGTTGTTGATAATTTGTGTTTCTTCTTCTGAAAGCAATTTGTTTATATCCTTTGACCTGATGAGTACCAATCATCTATCTCTAAGGTACTCTACCACATCCCACCCCAACTGTAGGCCCCACCCCAAGGAGATTGGATTCTTTTTGGTGAACTTTCACTGTGTCTTGCAAAATCTTATCAATTCAACCTTTATAACACCTCTTGCATCTGTAGCAATCTCTCCACTCCTACAACTGCTCTAATCTAGGCTCCTCACATTCCTTTCTGGTTATCTCATTCCTTAATTCCATGTTATTTACCCCCATTAGACTATAAGTTCTTTGAGGACAGGAAGCATTTTTCTAGTGTGCATTTGTATTCCTAATACTTAGTATGGTGCTTACTCAGTGGTTTCTTCATTAATTAATTTATTTATTCATGGTCTACTAGAAAAAAATCTCTTAATCTTAGAAGATTATGTCAATTCTTTATTGTTAGACTTTTATCAGAGTGGTTTAATGCAAAGATTTTTACCCAAATCCGTTTTTTCTTCTGATTCTGTTTGTGTGTATTTACTCTAAAACATTTGCATTTTACAAAGTCTAGATGGTTTATTTTTGTCTTTTGTTACCTGGATGTCTGGCGCATAGTAGGTACTAGCAAATATTTATTGACCTATTGCTCTTTACTGTGTCTGGTTATGATTTTGTCCCCTATCAATAGTTGTGCAACCTAAACCATTTATCCTTCTGTAATTTTTTGTGATGTGACTTTTTATATTTAAATAATTTGTTCATCTGGAATTAATTTTGGTATTTGGTATAAAATATTGGTCTAAACCTATTTTTCCCCCAGACTGCTTTACAGTATCCCTAGCAATTCTTATAAATAGTCCCCTTTTCAGTAATTTGTGTTCTCATATTTACCAAACACTAGACAGTTTTTTAACTACTATTTTTAATCTCACTGATCTACTTTTCTGCTTTTTAATTTGCAGTCATATAATTTTGATTACTGCTTTGTAATATAGTTTTGGATATTCTAGTACCAAGCCACCTTCATTTTTCTTTTTTAATTATATCTCTTAATATTCTTGATCTTTCCCCCATCCAAATGAATTTTCCTATTATTTTATCTAATTCATTAAAATGTTCCTTTAGTAATTTGTTTGATATAGCACAAATTTGCGGAGTAATTTGAGTAGTGATGTCATTTTAACTATCTAGGAATGAACTCATGAACTTTGAATATTTCACCAATTAGGTATTCTACTTATGTTAAAAAAAAGTTTATACTTATTTTGCAATCTTGTGTGTCATGGTAGGTTAAGGCCAAGAAATTTAACACATTTTGTTGTTATCTTAAATGAAATTTCTTTTTCCTATTTCTTCTTTCTAGGTTTTATTGGTAATAAAAAGAGCAATGATTTTTCAAAATGTATTTTTTACTCGCCTACATTATTGAAGATATCATCTTAATTAAGTATTTTGTTAATACTTTAAGGTTCTCTAAGCACATCATTTGCACAGGCAAAAAATTTCAAACCTTCTCCTTCATGCCACAAATCTTTTAAATGCCAAATTTAATTAATTCTACCTCTACAATGTTTCTTGTATCTGTCCCCTTTCTCTCCACTCAAAGAAGCACCACTCTGGTTTA
This sequence comes from Pseudochirops corinnae, assembly GCA_028646515.1. Classification (NCBI taxonomy): domain Eukaryota; kingdom Metazoa; phylum Chordata; class Mammalia; order Diprotodontia; family Pseudocheiridae; genus Pseudochirops; species Pseudochirops corinnae. The sequence continues at coordinate 3,308 of JAQQSV010006346.1, read as the reverse complement.
GACCCTTATCAACTGTTGTATGGCAGTAGCCTCTATACTGGTCTCCCTGCCTCTCCAATTCACCCTCTAAAATGATATTTCCATAACATAGTCCTTAAAGTCACATTATTTTTTCCTACTCCAATGACTCACTATAGACTAGAGAATAAAACATAAACTTCTCTTTACATTTAATTTAAACATTTTCATCATATGACTCCAAATTGCCTGGCTAGTATTATTATACATTGCTCTCCTTTTTACACTCCACTGTAGTAAAATTAATTGTCTTGCTGTACCTCACATATAGCATTCCATTTCCCATCTCTGCACCTTTGTACAAAATGTCTCTCTTGTCTGAGTTCATGGTCTTCTTATCTCTGATTCTTAAAATCTCTAGTTTCCTTCAAAGCTCAATTCAGATATCACCTCTTATATGAGGCCTGTCCTGATCACCCCAGCTGCTAATGCTGCTTCACCCTTTCATCCCCATTTACCCTGTATTTATTTTTTAAACTATTTTGTGTGTATCTATCTATCTATCTATCTATCTATCTATCTATCTATCTACCTACCTACCTGTCTTGATGTATAACATATATTTATATGTGTAATGTATCAAAACTACCCCCATCTCATTTTAGCCTTGATAACTTAACCAAGTGAGAACACATCTCAATCAATCAATTATTCATAGCCCTTAGATCAAGTAGAATAACATTGCACAAGAATCATATTTGAATAAGTCACTGTCTACGTTGTTAGCAAAGGACAGATGGAAGTAAGATTCACTATGATTAAGGGGAACTTCTTGAGCATCCCATGAATGGGAGAAAAGGACTTCCAAAAACTAAGAATAGTTAGTTATCCCTTTGCCACATGGGCCTCTAAGCTTGAACCACCTCTCTGGAATTTGTATGTACTTATGGGAGAGTTTGTTACAGATATTGGGGGGGATTTTTTGGTATCCACTTTTTATTGTACTCCCTTAGTAAATGTTGCTTTTCATCCTTCATACTTGAAAAGGACCAATGACATCCTTATATCAGGGTCAAGATATAGTGCTTTTGATTGTGAATGATCAGTCCAATATGAACTTGGAAGGTTCTGCCACAGAGAAGGCCCAAATAATCCATTTGAACATTTAGGATGGAGATGTTTTTAGATTCATACATCTCACATTTCCTTTGTGCTACTGGGATTTTGCTTTGCTAATAAAGCATAACACCTTCCTTGATGTGAGAATGCCATGCTGGGTGGTCCTGTGTCAGTATCTCCCATGTCTCATAATTGATACTAAAGTTCTTCAGAGAGACTTTGAGTGTGTCCTTGTATAGCTTCTTCTGATTTGGAAATTCAGAAGCTGTTAAAAGAAAAATGAGAACACTACAGGGTTTACCAACAGGACAGTTTATTAGTCTCTAAGAAAGCAGCGTTTAATTCAGTCAAAAGTAAAGTGCAAACAAAGTTTAGAAAGAGGAAGGTTTTTGGCTCAATAAGAAGGCAGATGAGATTCAGTTTTACACTGATAACAACAATCCAAAGCACTTTTATGAGATCTAGAAGGCTATTTATGGGCCAAAGACCTGTAGTGCATCTTAACTACTTAGCACTGATGTAGCCACATTGATCAACAATAGGGACACGATCCTGGGGAGATTGACTGAGCATTTCCTTAGTGTTCTCAACAGAGTTTCATCAACTAATGCTGAAGCCATTGACCTCAGGTTGAAGTCAATTCTTCTCTAGCTGAAATTCCAATTGAAGAAGAGGTTTTAAATATCATTAAGTTCCTCTTGTGTGGTCCACTGCTCATACAAAAGCTGACTGAAATCTTCTGGGTCATATGGCAAGGGAGGTTATCTCCCAGGAATTCCACGTTGCCTCCATTGTCCATCTCTATAAAGGAAAAGGAAATAGGTTGTCCTGTGACAATCACAGGGGCACCATTGTCAGTCATTGTTGGCAAGATTTTTGCCAGAGTGCAACTCAATTGGCTGGTCCCTCACCTGGAAGATGGTCATCTACCCAAAAATAAGTGTGGCTTCAGAAAGACCTGAGAAACAGTCAAAATGATGTTTGCTAACTGACTAATCCAGGAGAGATGCCAGAGGCAGAACAGAGATCTGAACACAATGTTCATCAATTTGATGAAGTCCTTTGAGGCCTTGTTCTAAGGGCTTGTGGAAGATATTGGCAAAATTTCTAAAAGCTACTTAAGGTTGACTGAATAAAATTATTCTTAACTGTTAACCTTGGGGTGAAATACCCCAGTAGGTCTGTGTTTGATCTGATGGCATTAGAAAATCACTCTTCACCAATCAAGGATATGCCTAGGACACTAAGGGGGAGATAGATCCCCTCACTCTTTTGACTTGTTCACGAAAGTTGAGATAAGAATCCTGAGGATCCTCAAAGTTCATATAGAGCAGCAGTTCTCGACCTGTGGGTTGCAACCCCTTTGGGTGTTGAACGACCCTTTCACAGGGGTCACTTAAGACCATTGGAAAACACACATTTCCGATGGTCTTAGGAACCGAGACACCGCTCCTCTATCTGTCTCCAGGCGGATCTGCCCACATGCAGATACGCCCACATATGAGTATTAAATGGTAGTGGCATTAGGAAGGTTGAGAACCACTGATATAGAGCAACATATGCTTACAGATTATATGTGTTGTTTCCTCCCACGGAATGTAAGCTCCTTTATGGCAAGCACTATTTCATTGTTATTTTTTATTCTTAATGACTGGCACATGGTCGGCACTTAAACATTTGTTGATAGATTGATAATTTTGCCTCCTCTGTGAATGCTTATTCTCTTAATTTATTTTTTTCTTGTCTTTCAAAGTTTTTTCTATTATCAAAATTCTGAAAGAGTCCCTGAAAGATAAAGCAATGGAGACAATCTAATTTGACCACCAAGACAGGAATAAAACAGGGAGACACATACTCAACTAAACCAATATAATATTATATTAAATTGATTATAGTCATGGAGGAGATACAGCTTAGAGTTCAAATTGAAGAGCTATTTATTACAGATGATGAGGTTCTACAGATAGTCCTGTTTACCAATAATATTATGATCAAGAACAAAGTAGACCTCCTAAAGGCAGATTCATTATTACTCTAAAGAGTGAGAGAGACATATAAACACTCTAATAGGCCTGGGCTAAGTATTCAAATAGGGAAAAAGGTGAAGAGAGAATGCCTGTTGATTTTCTTTTCTTTTTTTTTTTTATTTACTCATTTACTTTTAATTTACAAGATTCAGTTCCACAATTACTTGAGTTTCAGATTTTCTCCCCTCCCTTCCCCCCCCCCCC
>JAQQSV010006345.1:0-14302 GCA_028646515.1 Pseudochirops corinnae | reverse complement strand
TAGGTTATTTTTATACTTTGCTCAGAAGACCTCAGAGGGCCAGTGAGTATGAGTTATAGGAGACAGATTTCAGCTCAGTATAAGGAAACATTTCCTACCAGTTAGAATTAGCCAAAAATGAATTTAGTAGCATCTAATCACTGGAGCTTTTAGGCTGTGGTTCAATGGTCACTTTATAAAGGGAGACAGTTGAGGTACTCATCTTTGAGGAAGGAGTTAAACAGGGCTTCTTAAACTTTTTTTCATACTCTTGACTTCTTCAGCACTTTTTAAATTGTGGGTCACTAGATGATTTCTGAGTCTCTTTGAAATTTCAAGCCCTTGTGAGACAGTATAGATTTTTTGGTCTTCCATTTGGCTGATAATGTTTTAGTATTAACTAAAATGGCAGTTGATTCACTTACATGAATAAATTAACCCCACATTAAACCCTACTTTCATTTTAAGAAGATCAAGTAGGTAGTTGGATCAAAAAATTCACTATAGGGGATGTTTTTATTTTTGTGACTGAACTTGAAAATTTCATATATAATTTAAATATTAATGGGCTTGTTTTTGATTTCAAGCACCATATAATAATATACCTACCTTTTCCTCGTTGGGTTATTTTTTTCAAACAATTATTTAAATTCATACTTAAAGGATTTTTCTATTATTTTTCCATTGCTCTATAGAATCATTTATCCTTTTGTTAAAATATGATCAAAGATTTTATACATGCCTGAATTTCTTTATTTTAAATAGGATTGAACTTCTAAGATGTCTATATTATTTCTCCCACAGATGTTATCCTTTGATATTAAAATATAGGTTTATCTTGAGAAATGAATGCAGAAAATTGACATTTATCATCTAAGAATTCTTATTCAATAACCATATCCTTTTTTCTATAGTTTATATTGGTTTCAGGTAGTGTATATTTGATTTGTGAGGTTCTGTAAGTCCTTGTTTTGTTTTTCAAAAGGTCTTTTCTTCTTGGCTTATTAGTACATTAGTATGGCCTCATTAGAAGAGCTTTTTCTGATGACATAAAGAGTGAATAGTTTTAATGCATCCTCCATGGCTTTGCTATAGGGCAACATAAATCTGGCCAGAAAAGTGGTTATATTTTGTGTGATTTCTCTTTTATATCTTGAACTTGAGATTTCTGTATTGTTCTTTGTGTGAAATTAGAGTAATAGTAATTTTTCTGGATCAGAAATATACAGATAATATTTTTTGGCAGGTAATATACAAGAAGTCTGGTTTAGGGCTATTTCTTGCTTTAGAAGAGGCTACATAACATCATCAAAAATTTCTCGTTTGTGGACTTTTTATTAACTTTGGAGGTTAAGATTAACATCAAAGATTTAGTTAGAGGTCAGGTAAGAAATACATTTTATAAACAGCTTATTTCATTTCCCCCCCTTTCAAATTAGTTAGCAAATACCAAGGAATTTTTGGCATGTATGTATGTTAGCCAGAATATAGCTACTTAAAAAAATAGCTGTTCTAGTCATATTAAAAAAAAGATGCAACTAGGAGGATATAAGAGAAGAGATCTGGAAAAAGAAAAACTTAGTGAAAAATCAACCAGCCGGTAAAGAAACATACATGCCTACTATGTGCCAGGTACTGGAGATACAGAGATAAAACTGAAACCTTGGAGACAAAATGGAACCAAAATAAACTTTTTTTGGTGGGAGGAGGAATTTGCAGCTAGGGAGATGGGCAGGGGGGTGGGTTCATATAAGAGGTGATGTTTAAACTGAATTTTGGAGATAACTGGGAATTTTAAGAGGCAGAAGTGAGAAAAGGCTGTTTCCCAGGAAATGAGAGACTAACAGTGCAAAGACATGGAAATGACAGAGTGCCATGTTTGAGGAACTGCGAGGAGGGCAGTTGTACTGGATCTGAAGAGGAAAAATGTTCAGTAAGACTGAAAAAGTAGGTTGGGGACAAGTTAAGAAGGATGTTAAAGGCTAAATGGGAGAATTCATATTTGATTCTAGCCCTAGTAGGGGTCTACTGGAATTTGAGCGTGTCTGCTATGTGCCCTTCACTGTGCTATGTCCTGGGGACACCATGATGAAGTAGGATTATAGTCCGTGGCCTCAAGGAATTTAGAATTTAGTTAGGGGGAGGCAATAAATATTAAAGAAGTTGTGATATAAGTTGTAATAAATTGTCAAGTGAGATATCATACAGAATGGTTTGAGAGATTTGATGAAGGTGGGGGATTAGGAAAAGTTCATTGTGGAGGTACTACTTGAATTGGGCCTTGAAGAGGAATACAGATTTCAATAGGTGGAAGTGTGGGTGGCAACTATTTCAGGGAAGTAAAATGATGGGCAGAAAAACATGAGAGGTAGAAAGGTCAGGACAAAATACCTTGAAATAGGGTAGAGGCTGTATGACTAGACAGAAGGTGATGGATGTGAGTGACTTTGTGGAGGCAGGATCGGTGGAAGCTTCTGGAACAGTGCAGTGACATGGGAACACCCTGACTTTTAGGAGTATCACTTTGACAGCTCTGTGGTGTGTGTATCAGAGAGAGCTGGAACTGAAGGAGGGGAGGGAGCCATTTTGTAGCTGTTTCAGTCCAGTTGAGAGGTTATGATTACTGGCTTAGAATAGGGTGGTTATGGTGTGAGTAGAGAAAAGTATGGTCATATAAGGTGTTGAAGACATAGAATCAACAAGACTTGGCAAGATTGTCTGTGGGGGTGGTAATGAGAGAGTGGTGGTAATTGTCACAGATAAATCCCAGGTTGCAAATGTGGGTGTCTGATGAAAGAAGGTGGTGATCTCAACAGAAGAAAGTTAGAAAGGAGGAGGTATGGCGTTAGGGGCAGTCACTCCTAAAAGGTAGTGAGTTCTGTGTTGTCTGTATTTTAGTCCAGTCTCTGCTCCCTACTCATTCTACATTAATTATGTCCTAATTATGACTCAGTTTCCTGGACTGTAAAATGAAGGTGATTGGACTAGGTGATCTCCGAATCTCTTTCAGCTCTAATATGTGCTGATTCTGTGTAGTTAGCTCTTACTGATTTTTTTGAGGGGAGTGGAGTGTCAGAGTTAGTTTCTGGTAAGCTGGAGAAAATACTTAGAAGGATTCTTTCAATCCTATGGACTCTTTATAATGTATCCTTGTTTGAAGGAGGAAATCACAGAGTCCTTGAATCTTGGGAAATGAAGGAGATATCAGATGTTATCTAGTATAAATCCTAACTAAACCCTGAATCTGCCCTTAAAGATAACCAATACTTAATCCCTATTTACTTAAGACCAGTGTATTGGGAAACTGTAATTATGGTTTTTATCCTCAAAATCTCCCTTGACAAATTAATTAGGTTAGTGATTCTTTTTTTTTTTTAAATTTTATTTATTTATTTATTTATTTTTAAATTTTTATTATAGTTTGCATCATTCATTTCCACAAGATTTTGAGTTACATATTTTCTCCCCCTCTTACCCCCACCCACCGCCCCAAAACAGCCATCCCAGTGTGTCCCCCCTCCCCCAGTCTATTCTCTCCTATGTCACTTCTCGGTAGGGCAGGATGGATCTCCCATAGGTTAATGATTCTTGACCTAGATATTAAGAATAGCCTACTTTATTCAAGTAAAATCTCTTATTTGAAAATTAATACTATAACCATTAACTCTCTCCCCTTTTGAACAGCACTTCATTTGAAGACCATTTCTAGGATGCCCTATGGTAAATGCTCACACCGTTGTTAATTTTTTAATGGAAAATGACAGGCTGGTCGTTTGATGTTACCATTTCCATGTTATGTGATGCAATTTAATGTCGTATTGTAGAAAATTTTTAGTTTATATATGATAAAACATGAATAACCATTTATGGAAATTGAGGTACTCAGACGGGCGAATAATTGTACAAATAGATTTTCTGCCTGCTGGGCTAAAACCTTTGATTTAATGGTTTATTATTTCTTAAATGTGTTTCTTCTTTGATATTTTCAGATGTTTTGGAATGTTGCTCAGCCCAGGTCGAAATGTGAGGAACAGCGACATGCATTTGCTGGATATGGTAATGATCATTAAGCGCCTTTTATCGAGTGGAGGTCGTGGTTATCTTTTCACGATGTCAGACGCCCCTGTTGGGATATGCGTCATAATTTGTTGAGGAGCTATTTTCTAGTCCACTCTTGTACGTAATAAGATCTTTTGGAAACCTGAACCTGAAATTACTAGAAAAGATGGGAAATAGGTAAATTCCTATAGAAGGAATTACGTGGAAGGTGAAAGCCCATAAAAGTTAGTGTTTCGACAGAGCCGCCTTTATTTATCTGTTTTTAAGCTTCTTAGGAACATGTCTTTTCTTTGATGAACTAAGAATAGTAAGGTTATTAAAATAGCAGAATTCTCCAGAGAGAATATATATTTCCTTTCATTTATTTTAGTATAGTATTATTAATTTAAATATTAAGATTGATCTTTCTTTTAAAGAATTTTTCTGCCACCTTTTTGATGACCTTAGAAAAATGTGTTGTCTTTAGGCATGGTATTTAAAAGAAATCTTTAAAAACCAACCTGAATTTATGAAAATTGGTGTTTGTCACAGCAGCTACAAGTCAACGTTCAGAGTCTTAGCTAATAACTAGAAGTACTGGTTATTACTAGCAATAATGGTGAAGTCAGGCATAAATTTTCTAAGTCCTAGAGGAAGGAGTCAATATTATGGTTGGTATTAGATTTTTTTGATCAATATATTTTCTTGACCATTGTTTATATTCTACATGTATTCTAAAATTCCTCCTCTAAAATAGTGTGTATGTTGATTTCATTTTGTGGTATTCCTCTGAATTTCTTAAGAATATTTTCTTTAGAATAAATCAGGAAAAGCTTCCCATGAGTTTTCCTAAATGTGTCAGTCATTTTGAACCCAGAAACTCAGGTTAAGCATACATAGCTTGTTAGCTTCCATCTCTGTGTGTGTGTGTGTGTGTGTGTGTGTGTGTATGTAAATATATATGCTATATCGCTAATGAATTTTCAAACATTGATTATCTAGGGCACTGGCATTCTCTGAGGAGGTGGCTTTGGACCATAAAGAATTCTAAGAAGTCTAGATGTTAAAATATAAACTTTTAAAGCCTCAAAAACACTGATTGACAGAAAAAAATTCCCCTGAAAAGCCTTATCCCAGAGTCTCAGTATATCTCTATTTGAGCCTTTTCAAGAGTCTTTGGCAGTACGTCATCCTTCAAAGGATTGGGTGTACTTGGGGGTGAAGAGAGGCTATTGTCATCAGTCCCTCTGGGGAAGGGAAGCTAAGCAAATTTGAGTACAGGTAGGATGACTGCTATAGCGACATGGATTTTTATTATTCTGTTTTATCCATGTTATCTTTTCATGACCTTAAGTAGTTGAGAATTGAATAATTTTGAAATAAATTCTTATTACACAAAAAGAAATATCCAGTAGATCAGATTTAGTTCAGTTCAACAAATATTTATGTTTTTACTCTGTCATTGGAATAACAAGACAAAAACAAGATGATCCCTGTCTTCCAGAAGCTTATATCTCAATGAGGGTAGGCTGGGTACAGCATGTATGTAGCAACTGAAATGTAAAGCATATACATCAAAATTATATGTGCAATTTTAAGTAGAGAGTGATAGTCATTGGCAGTGAAGGGGAAAAGGAGTGTCTTAATAACAATAATGGCTAACACGTATGTGACATTTTAAGGTTTGCAGAGAGCTTTACAAATATTGTTGCAATTTATCTTCACAACGTCCTTAGAAGTAGGAGCCATTCCTGTCCCATTTTACAGATGAGAAAACTGAGGCAGATAGCGGTTAAGTGACTTGCTCAAGATTACGCAGCTCTTAAGTGTCTGAGGCCAGATTTGAGTCTGTGTCTTCTGGTTCCAAGTTTAGCACTCTGTCCACTGTGCCACCTGACTGCTATGTGAGGGAATTGATGCCTGAGTTGGGTTAATTTAAAGGAATATAAGAATTCTGTGTGGCAGAGGTAAAGTAGGATTATGTTTTAGATATAAGGGCAGGGCTTCTTAAACTTTTTCGACTTGCAACCCCTTTTCATGTTTCAGCAGCATTCACTGGCATTGCAAGGCGTGATGGCATGCGCAGTGCAAAGTGCACCCACTTTGTGTTCAGCACCAAGGCTGCAGTGAAGCTGCGTGATGCAGCATGGGCAAGTGCTGCCAGAAACACCTTGAATTCATTATGTGTATGATTTTTTTTTTCATTTTAGAGGGCAATTGGGGTTAAGTGACTTGCTCACAATCACATGGCTAGTAAGTGTGTCAAGTGTCTGAGGTCAGATTTGAACTCGGGTCCTCCTGACTCCAGGGCCAGTGCTCTATTCACTGAGCCACCTAGCCGCCCCATGTGTATGAGTTTAAATTAATTTTTGGTCGTTGCACATTCAGAAACCTTGTACTGTTGCCAAATTTTTCTCTACTCCATATGGGATCTTGGCCCACAGTTTAAAAAGCGTTGCTATAGGGGATCACTTCTCCAGAGTCATGGAGATAGGACATAGAATGCTGTGTCTAGAGAATGACTAGTGGACTAATTTGACTAATGGATAAAGTGTATGAATGGAAAAATATGAAATAAAAATGGAAAGGTAAGAGGAACTCATATTGTGGCCAAAATAGAACTTGGTATCTTGCCCTCCAAACCCGTCATTCTTCCAGAACTTCTCAGTTTCTTTCGAGGATGCCACCATCCTTCCAGTCAACCAGATTCATAACCTTGGACCACATTTATTTTTCCTCCTCCCATAGGACCTCTTTCCCCTATTTCCAATTACTTACAGTTTCTTACCTCTGCAAAATCTCTTACCTTTGTCTTCTCTTCACCAATAGCTTTGAACCAGTTGATTGGTACGTCCTTTCTTTGTAGTTATTTGCTGTTCTAAGTATGTTTCTACATACGGGACCTTTCTCTGTCTTTGCTCTTCTCGAGGCCCATGTTCATCTATGATATATTGCTCGGGCAATATGAAGGCATTGACTATACCATTTAATGACTTTCTTTTGCCTCTTTTTGCATCTTCAGTGCGTAACACAACGTCTGACCTATAGCTGAAGTTTAATAACGCTTATTGACTGATTGACTAAGACTTTTTAAAGCTCCTTGTGAGTGGCGCTCGTTTTGTTACAATTACTTGTACTCCAAGCATGTAGCACAGTGCCTGGAACACAGGTGTTGATTAATCAAAGGCTTGCTGCTTGAGAATTCAAAATTGTTTTTCACAATGGTTGGACCAATTCACAGGTCGCCCAAGGGTACCTTAGCATGCTTATCTTATTGCTACTCCTCTAATGTTGACCATTTTTGTGTTTTGTCATCTTCACAAATCTGATAGGTGAGAGCTTAAACCTCAGAGTTTAAAAAAATTGAATTTCTCATATCGTTGGTGATTTGGAATGTTGATATCGTATTACTAACTTGCAGTTCTTTTGAAAACTGTCTCTTTATGTTTCTTGCCCACTTTTCCATTGGGGAATGGCTCTCATTTTTAGTCATTTCTATCCATTTTTCTTTCTTTCTTCTTTTTTTTTTGCTGTTAAAACTTTCTCAGAGATAGGAGATAGAGATTTTTTTCCAGTTAACTACTCATCTTCTAATTTTAGCTGCAATGATTTGATTCACATAAAAGCTTTTCAGTTTTATATCATTTAAGTCATCTGTTTTACGTTCTCAAATGAGAGGCAGCATGGTGTAGTAGATGGAGAGCCAGTCTCAGAGTGGAGATGACTTAGGTTCAGTGTTCTCATCTCTTAGACTTTCTGGCTTTGTGTCCCTGGATAAATTGCTTAACTTTTTAGTGTTCTACACAGTCTCTAAGACTAAAAGATGCAGAAACAGTGCCAGCCTACACTGGCAGAGGAAATTACATATATTGGCAAAATCCATCTCTGTGATCACCTCTATCCCTTTTTTAGTTAAGAATTCTCTCCGGAGGGGTGGCTAGGTGGTGCAGTGAATAGAGCATTGGCCCTGGAGTCAGGAGGACCTGAGTTCAAATCCAGCCCCAGATACTTAACACAAAACTAGCCATGTGACTTTGGGCAAGTCACTTAACCCCAATTGCCCTACCTTCCCCCCTCCAAAAAGGCAAAAAAAAAAAAAAAAAAAAAAAGAATTGTCTCCTGAGCCATCATTGTAAAAGGCATCTCCTTCCATTCTTCTTCTATTTGTTTATGATGTAATCTTTTATATTTAGATGATGCTTCCACTGGAGGTTATAGAGTATAACTTGTTGGTTTATGTGTGATTTCTTCCAAACTTTCTCAGCACTTAGCCCTTCTGCACCCCAAATAGGGAGCCCATATCCTCCTGAGGTTTGTTGAATACTGGGATGCTGTGTTCAGTTGGTTTGGGGTCTTGTTTACCTAATCAGTTTCGTTGTTCAGTTTTGCTGTTTTTAAAAACCTGTCCCAAATAGCTTTGATGATTACCATTTTAGAATATAATCGGAGAGTCGGTTATGCTCGGCTGCTTCTGTGCTTCTGTTTTTTCCTTGTCCTCCTTGAATGTTCTTGACCTTTGGACTCCCCCCTGTGAGTTTTGGTATTATTTTGTCTGGTTCTAAAAAGAATCCCCCTGATACTTGGAATGACATTAAATCTGTAAATTAAAAAAGTAAAATTCTTCATGAATTTTTGTGTTATCCTGGGGCAAGGCCCATGCTAATAATCTTGGTGTTTTTCCAATTTTAGTATTTGTGCTCCTGGAGTAAGGGCAGAAATGAAATTTAACACCATTTAACTGCTGGGAAAGTTTGGAAGAAGTCATGTTTAAACCAACATGTTATTTAACACCGTATGTTAAGTATTTACTATTTTTGGAGCATTGTGTTTGGTACTAGAGGAGATAGAATACTAAATAAGACATGATCTCTTCCCTCTTGGAATTTATAATCTAGAAAAGAGGGTACTCTACGTGCACAGATATAAATCTAAATAAAACATGATAATTATGTTATCTACAAGATGCCATGTGAAGTTTGCAAACCTCCCTTTAGGAATATACTGTTATTGTTCTTATATTTGCTGAAACTTGGAATATAATTGTATAATTATTTTTGGACTCAGTTCATCAGATTGTGCTAATTAGGAGGAAACAATATACATATTTCTTAAGTGCTTGCTACATATCAGTCACCATGCCCTGTGTCAGCAATGCAGAGGTAAAAAGGACATAGTTCCTGGCCTCCAGGAGCTTACATTTTATTAGAGGATACAAGTACATAAATAAGCATGTATAGAATACATACAGTTAGGTGGTGCTGTGGATAGAGCACTGGCCTAGAGTCAGGAAGACTCATCTTCCCGAGTTCAGATCTCTCCTCAGACACTTAAGAGCTGTGTGACCTTGAGCTTAACCCTGCTTGCCTCAGTTTTACCATCTGTAATGAGCTAGAGAGGGAATTGGCAAACCACTAGAGTATCTTTGCCAAGAAAACTCCAAAAGGGGTCATGAAAAGTCAGAAAAACTCGACTGAACAACAAGAAAACACAAAATAAAAACAAGGTAATTTTTGGAGGCAGAGCTGTAGGAGTTGGGCAGACCCCCGGTAGATCCCTGTGGAAGGAGAAACATGATGTGAGTCTTGAAGGACACAAGGGTTTACAGGAGTTGGAGATAGGGAATGATGACCTTCCAGGTCTAGGGAACAGCCAGTGCTGAATGGGAGATTGTGCTATGTGGGAGGTCACTTCACAAGCTTCAAAGAAGCAAAGCTGCAAGAAGGCTATTGTGGCTGGATGTTAAATAGTGAGAAGAGGAATCAAGTCTAACAAGGCTGGAAAGACTGGCCAGATTTTGGCCAGATTGTGAATGGTAGATGAGGTTTATGGATGATCCACAATGTAGAGGATTGATTTTAAAATGATCCAGAGTTGACCAATACAGGAAAAAAAAAAGTTGCCTTTAATGGTATGATGGTGTCATAATATAGATTAATGCCAATATTTTAAAAATAAATGGGGGCAGCTAAGTGGCGTAGTGAATAGAGCATGGACCCTGGAGTCAAGAGGACATGAGTTCAAATGCAGCCTCAGATGCTTAGCACTTACTAGCCATGTGACCTTGAGCAAGTCCCCAACTGCCCAGCCTTCCTCCCTCCAAAAAGCAAAACGGAAAGAACAAAAAAAAAATTGATTGTTGGAGGAAAAAGCTAACATTAGTTTCACTACTGATAGCCTTTTGTTGTTTTCTTATTCAGTTGTGTCTGACTTTTTGTGACCCCCATGGACCCTGTTGTCCATGGGGTTTCCTTGACAAAGATACTGGAGAAGTTTGCCATTTCTTTCTCTAATGGATTAAGGCAAACAAAGTTTAAGTGACTTGCCCAAGGTCACGCAGCTAGTAAGTACATGATTTGAACCCAAGTCTTCCTGACTCAGGACCTGGTGCTCTATCCACTGAGCCATCTAGTTTTTTTTGGCTCTGTTTTATTTGTTTCCTTTCTATTAGCCCGGCCTTTGCGTTGTTTCTTCCATTTAAACTTCTTTAGGGAACGATCTGTCTTTAGTGCCTGGCATACAGTTGTTATTCAGTTGTTTCATTTGTATCTGATTCTTCATGACCATAGCGTGTCAATAGCCTGGGGTGTTTTTTGGCAAAGGTTTTCCATTTCCTTCTCCATCTCATATTACAGATGGGGAAACTGAGGCAGGCAGGGTGACATGACTTGCCCAGGGTCACACAGTTAGTAAGCTCCTGAGGCCGAATTTGAACTCTGAAAGATAAGACTTTCTGACTCCAGGCTTGGCATTCTACCCACTGTGCCACCTAGATGCCCTGGTATATAGTAGGTACACAATTAGTTGATTGAGCATCCTGTAAAGTAACCACATTGTGATTATATGTGTATGTAGATATGTAAGAATTTTTTTTGGAACCAGGATGAGGTTAATCAAGATACTAGTGATTGCTGCTGTAATTCTGTTCTTGTGATTCAGCTTGTTCATGTAATTTGCCAAGAAAACCCCAAAAGGGGTCATGAAAAGTCAGAAAAACTCGACTGAACAACAAGAAAACACAAAATAAAAACAAGGTAATTTTTGGAGGCAGAGCTGTAGGAGCTGGGCAGACCCCAGGTAGATCCCTGTAGAAGGGGAAACATGATGTGAGTCTTGAAGGAAACAAGGGTTTACAGGAGTTGGAGATAGGGAATGATGACCTTCCAGGTCTAGGGAACAGCCAGTGCTGAAGCATAGCAATGGGAGATTGTGCTATGTGGGAGGTCACTTCACAAGCTTCAAAGAAGCAAAGCTGCAAGAAGGCTATTGATGAGCTCCTAATAACCTGACAAAATTAAACTTTTGTATTTTTGGTGCCCTCAGGGAATCTACTATTTAGAGACTTGTACGGCAAATATTTTTGTAGAGAAGAATTTTTCTGAAGTAAAAGGCTTTTTGTCATGTTTGCTGATCTAATTTGCTGATACCTGATTTCCTTAAAGCCATTACAAATTCTGATTTTTTAAAGAGACTCCAAATGATACTTGCTTAAATATTTATGTATCTATAGGAATCCATGGGAAAGAGCTGTGATGGAAGAGCTTATGTTATTACTGGAATGTGGAACCCCAACACACCTACATTCTTGGCACTTAATGAAGAAACTCCTAAAGGTGAATTTTCCCAAAAGATTTTCATTGTTTGGCTCTAGATATTGCTCTGTGAAAATATTACTGTAATGAAATACTTAGAAACTTTTTATTGATTATTGGTAATAGTCACTGCTTTAAAGATGCAAAAGTAATTATTTGTGCTTAAGATTGTGGAAACACTTTGATGTAACATGTACTAATTGAGGGTCTACTCATAGACAAAAGAAAAACACTTTTGAATTCTGGGGTAAGGAACCTACAGCCTCGAGGCCACATGTGGCCTTCAAGTATATGGCCCTTTGACTGAATCCAAACTTCACAGAACAAATCCCCTTAATAAAAGAATTTGTTCCGTAAAACTTGGATTCAGTCAAACGGCTGCACCCAAGGACCTAGAAAGCCACATGTGATCTCAAGGTTGCAGATTCCTCACCCCTGGTTTTGACCCTTAAGGAGTTTACATTCTATTTGATATTGACCTGGGTAGGGGACCCCGGAATGGTGGACAGACACTGTATATACAGTTAAGTGAATACACAGTAATTTCAAGAGGAATTTAGTTTGTAGCAGTAGGGATAGGGATCAAAGGAGACTTCTTAGGAAAGGCACTGAAAATGGTGAAGATGGGAGGAAGCTCGGGATGCTAACCATGTTTGGTGGAAGAGCATTCCAAACATTGGATAGCCTGTACAGAGTCACAGAGCGGGCATGACTTTGGGGAACAGTTAGTGGGCAAGCTGGGCGGTATCTAGAGTCATGGAAAAGGAGGCTAACAGGGAATATAAAGGCTGTAAAGGTTGATGGGAGCTAAATTTCACAGGGCTTTAAAGGATACGTATAGGTTTTTGTACTTTATTCTAGAGACAGTAGGAATGTACCACAGATTTTGAGCAGGGGAGTGACAGGGTCAAGCCTATGTTTGAAGAATATTGGTGTTGTAGTTACAAGGCGGCCAGATTAGAGAAAGGAGGGAATGGAAGTAGGGTTACCAAAATAGGAAGCTTTTACTGAGAGAGATGACAAGGTCCTGAATTAGGATAGTGGCCATGTAATTAGAAAGAGGCAGGATGTGAGGGGGGTTGCGGAAGTAGAATTGAGAAGGTGTGGGGCCTCAGCTAGTGGAAAGAGTCGAGGACCACTTTGACATTGTGAACCTGGGTGATAGGAAAGTTGGTTGTCAATGAAAATATGGGCATTTTGATGAAGAAAGGGATTTTCCTATGGGAAAAATAATGAGTGTGAAAGTTTGAGTTCCAAGTTAAAAAGTTCAGGAGACTGTGAGTGATTAAGGGCTGTACTTTAAGAGAGATTGACAATTGAATGTTTCTGCATAAATATGATGATTGAATTCTTGGAAGCTAATCAAATTATTGAAAGAGTTTCTAGGGCAAGAAGAGGGCCAAGGACTGAGATGTAGGGGACACTTACGATTGTTGGGAGGGAGGTGAATATTGATATAACAAGGTAGACTGAGTTGTGCAGATATGTAAGAGTAGGCAGATGTGGATCCCCTTCGTTGTAGGTCTTATCATCCGAGTTCTTTTTAGCCAGTTAACAATTAATCATTCAATAAACATTCATTAAGTGCCTAAGCTATTATTAACCAGTTTAACTTGGCTCTTTCCCCTACTCTCAAATCCTTTCCCATTGTGTCCTATACATTGCTTATGCATTAGAAAGCCCCAATCCTGGATTACCCACACCATCTGCTTCCTCCTTGCCTCTTTTTTTTTTTTTTGTATTCGATAGTCTGTTTATTACAGAACCATTTCATACAGAGCCATGGTACAAGAAAATCTCAGGGTTTATATACCTCATAGCAACAGTTCCTATGTGAAGGAATGCAAGACCCTTCTTAGGTCCTGATCACTCCCTATCCTAGCCCAGGGCTATTATACATTAAGACTTAAGTCCTAGGACCATGTTGGGAGGCACAAACAAACAGGGCGTCTCAAACAAGACTTGCAGATTAACTACCCTGAAACTTTCTTTAGTCATTCAAAGATCCAGTGAAAGCATCCACCCTGACAAGATTATACTCTAATCTGCATATCTGCCTCATAGAAGAGGGGGAGCATGAAAGTTTGGTCTACTACATCTCCCCCGTTTTATTTATTTATAGGAAAGGGGAACATCCCATTGATGAAGCCCAGGGGACTTCTGGGAGTTCTCTGCATCTTTTCCTATTTCAGCCACATATAGGAGAGGGGAACATCCCATTAATGAAGCCTGGGGGACTTCTGGGAGTTCTCTGCATCTTTCCCATATGAACCACATATAGGAGAGGGGAACATCCCATTAATGAAGCCTTCCTCCTTGCCTTTCACTGGCCACTGAACAGTGTTGGAGGAAATCGTGAAATCTTGTTTACTGTCTCCACTACAAATTTGTGTTCTTTAGTTCCAAATGTGGCCCAGATACAGCTTTTTTACTCTTTCCTTGCTCCACATAACCAGTTCTTTTTCATCCTTAAAAATCCTCCCTTCACTTGACCCACATCATCCCTTCAAGCTGTCATGCTCTTGTCCTTGTTTCAGCCAAACTCCTAGAAAAAGCTGTTGATGCTCATTCCTTCCATTTCCTCTCCACTCTTTTCTTAGCACTTTATCATTTGACTCTTAGCTTAGTCACTCAACTGAGATTGCTTTCTCTGAAGAGCAGTCATTGGCCTGTTGAGTATCAAGTATGGTATCCTT
>JAQQSV010006343.1:0-14303 GCA_028646515.1 Pseudochirops corinnae | reverse complement strand
AGGAGAGAATAGATTGGGGGAGGGGTTATACAATGGGATGGCTGTTTTGGGGTGGTGGGTAGGGGAAAGTTGGGGAGAAAATTTGTAACTCAAAATCTCATGGAAATGAATGATGTAAACTAAAATAAATAAAAGTTTAAAAAAACAAAACAAAACTGTACCACCAGCCTCAAAACAGAAAGAATTCAGAACTTTCAATGTTATCTCTGACTTGGAGATGCACATAAGAAAGGTACATTTTGAATTTTTTACCATAAGAAAAGAACACAGTCGAAACACTTCACACCTTATGATTTACTTCCTTTTGGGAGCAAATTTTTACTTTTCCAAAAAGTCACCCAATGTATACTTTTGCCTCTTGCTCTCCCAGAACTACCCCCATTTCTACAGTATTTTAAGGTCTAAGGTATTTTCCTACCCTATGAAGTTACTATTGGCATTAAAAGTACTATTACCTTTATTTTACAGATGAGAAAATTAAGAGGTCAGATGACTTAAATGCCAAGATTACATCAAGTGTGTGCTCCAACAAAGATTAAACTCAGGTTAATCCGCTCCAGAGCTGACTGGTCTAGTCTTTCCATTCACAACTCTATGTTGCCATATTATTCAAAATAAGTGGCTTAGTCAAGTCAAAATGTATTTTTTGAGCACCTACTATGACAGGATGGGTACTATACTAAATACTGGGGATACAAAGAAAGGCAAAAACATCCCATACTCCCAAGGAGTTTCCAGTTCCAAGTCTAATGGGAATAGGGTGGGAGACAACATAAAAATAACTATGGTCAAACAAGATAATAGGTTAAACTGAAGATAATTACACAAGGTACCAACATTATGGAGGGACCAGAATAGGTTTTTTATGGGCCAGGTTTTATCACAGACTTGAAAAAAGCTAAGAAAGCCAGGAAGCAGAGACAAAGGGGGAGAAAATTCCCGTTTAAGGAGCAGCCAAGCACATCCTAAAACAGTCAGCAACAGTAGGTACTGTGTTTATTTCTAAGACACAGGGCTGTCAACAACTTTAGAGTCACAAAAAAGATAATGTTAAGAGAAAAATACAACTAAAGATCATTACATTTGCAATAAAAGAGAAGCATTTCAGAAAACCAGCTGTCTGTGATTCAAGACAGCTAACTGGTTCTTCACTGTACATGTAACATTGCTCTGCAGCTGCCCGTTGGATGACCCCACTGCCAAAATATGCTGGGATCATAATTCACATTTAAGACCTAGAGGCAAAACATTTTCTTTAAAGTGCTTTAGATGATTAAGAACCTTTTCCAAGCATTCAAAACCTGAGGAATAAGCACTGAACCTGGGATATCAATAGTATAAGGAACTCCTAGAAGAGAAAATCCCACTTACCAATATAGGTCAGCACCTTCTTTGCAATTTAAAGAATGTGAAAGAACTGCTTAGAGCCCAAAGAAGTTAATGACTTTCCCAGGGTGCCACACAGCTAGTATCAGAGGTGGGTGGGACTCGAACCTAGATCTTCCTGGCTCCAGGGGTCAGCTTTCTTTCCACTATGCAATACTACATCTCATTCAAAATGTGCTATTTTCAGCAAATTTGTTTTTACATGCCATTGTTCCTGCCATTCAAAAAAATGATTTGATATCATTGTAACTGTAAAGCTGAAAAGACAAAATACAAAATAAAGCATTCATACAATTGAAATAAAGTATATAACAAAACCTTAAAATTCCTGATTCTGCTCTTGTCTATTAAGATCCCCTCTAGAATGGTGGCAGTGTCAAAAGAAGGAAGAGGGTGTATTGGAAAGATGTTACAAAGGTGAAATCAACAGGCCTTGGCAACAGCTTGGATAGGGGCAAGAGATATTGAGAAATCCAGGATGACTCCTAGGTTGTGGGCCTGTGGAACTGGGAAGATGGTGTTGCTCTCTACAGTAATGTGGAATTTAGGAGGCAGGGAAGATTTAGAGGGAAAGATAATGAATTCCATTTTGGACACACCGAGTTTAAGACTTGTACTTACCGTACATCAAGTTAGAGATATCTGAAAAGTAGTTGGAGACTTGAAATTGGGGGTTGGCAGAGTTTGGGGCAGGTTAGAAAGATCTCAGAATCATTAGCATATAGATGGTAATTAAATCCATGGGAGCTGATGAAATCATCAAGTGAAGTAATATAGAAGGGGAAGAGAAGAGGGCTCCGGACAGAAACTTGAGGGACATCTAACAAGTAGAGGATGTCATCTGGCAAGGATTTAGCAAAGGATTTGGAGAGGTCAGACAGTAAGGAAAAGAAACAGAAGAGGGCGTCCTGAAAACCTAAAGAGAAGAAAGTGTCAAGAAGGAGACTATGATACTATTGCGTGTCAAAGACTGAAGAGAGGTCAAGGAGAATGAGGACTGAGAAAAGGCTATTGGATGGTCTTAACTAGATACCACGGAACTCTGCAACTGATTTTCTGCAATCAGTCAAATATCATTCAATGATATCTTCAGGTCAAAGAATGGAGCCTAAAACTGAAAGTCAAATTCTCCTCTCCCTAGGAAATATATTTAACTGTATGAATTAGTTTGTTTTAAACAAAGGTTTTCATTTTCAGCCCATTATGTTGTTGTTGTCAGTCTTTATTCCTACAGGACCAAATGTCCCTCCCTCTATTTAACTCCTCAGAAATAAGTGCTCTAGAAATACATGAGAGTATTAATGTGATGCTTTTAGAATTATTTTTAACTGTTCATCTTAAGGACTAAAGAGTACACAAATTTTCTTCAAAATTTATGAAATCCCTTTCAAATGTATTATCAGAGACTGAACAGATTCTAAAAGGAAGAAAAGTAGTATAGGCAGACTTTGTATTACTAATTTCTACCACATCTCTCACTTTAAGAAAAAATACAAAAGACCTAAACAATCATTTCCCTTTATCAAGAACTAAATAATACTAATGTCAACATTTTTTTATTATTCATCAGTCAAAATGTATATGCATGCTGTATAATTGTAAAATGCTTCAAAAAGCAATTTACTAGATTTTAATCTCCTACAATGGTGCACAATCCTTACACACACACACACACACACACACACACACACACACACACGAACCCTGTCCAACTTCATGAAATAAGCTGTGGCCAAGGGAGAAAACTGCCAAGGTCCCTACAATCTAAATATTCCAAGCTTTCAATGAACAAATCAACATTTCTTTTGGTATGAAGAAAGGCCCTGTCATATAAAAGATATCACACAGGAGGAAAAGAGGAAAGACAGAAGGAAATCATCCTGTTCCTAATATTAGTTCAGAATTCCTCAGTTAATACTGCAAAATCATAAACAAAAATGTAAAATATCAATTGTTGGTTTTCCAAATAAAAAGTTATCTCTATTTTAAAAATTAATTTCATACAATGTTGACAATTTTTCAAAACATTTTTTCTAAACTGACCTTTTTATTTATTGTCTTGCTAGTGGTAGTTCAATTTACTCAAATTTATGTAGGTATGCATGTAGATACATGCACATATAGACATATATGTATTATGTATATGGAGAGATGGGGAGAAAGAAAAAGAGAGGGAGAGAGGGGGGAGAGGGAGGGAGGGAGAGAGAGGGAGAGGGAGAGAGAGAGAGAGAGAGAGAGAGAGAGAGAGAGAGAGAGAGAGAGAGAGAGAGAGAGATCTTTCTATATAGTATAGGTATCATTGATGTGGATATTTCCTAAAATATTTCAGATCACCACTTAGCCACACCTACCTATCTGGTGTGAATTCTTGTCCTTTCAAGTAAGTTTTACAAAAAGGACCCATCCAATTGACCAGGAGGCCTTCTTTGTCTAATTTTGACATAAGAAGGAGCTCTTTGGAGCACATGGGCAGTACAACTGTTATCCTTCCATTTCATCATAAGGCCAATGTATTTTATATTTCTTAATCATACATTTCATTGATGACATCGAAGTTCAATCTAATATCAATAAAAAGGACTCCTCAAAAATCACAACTTGTAAAATTTATATATAAATGTCAAAGAGCCAAAATTACCTGTTTTTTGGCCACAATCTGTAATTTACAAGCCTCAGATGACTATCAAATATTAGATAACTCTAAAGGGAAAGGAAAGCATTAGCTATAGCTGAATATGAAAGGGTAGCAAGACACTATAAAGAAAGCATAATTTAAACAACATATTACAATTTTAAAGACTGTGTTTTCACTTCATGACAAGCAGCACTGGAATTTTTCTCTTCCCCAGATGAAAAATCTAGAAAGATTAGAGCAACAGCACAGTTTTTCTTTTCACCTGAGACCATCAATAAAAAATAACTTGGATGATAGACTTTTCAAATTCCAGTTCATTAGAAATATTCAATGTATTTATTTATTTTAAAAGCTAATATGTTACACAGGAAAAACTATCAAGAAAGCAGAATGTGTTTTATTTTACTGTTAACGCTAAAATATCAATTCTACACCAAATCGTGGGCGAACATGGAACAGAATTAAAGCTAAAAAAGACCTTTGATGTCATCCAGTCCAGCTGTCACACAGGCTAGTAATATAGCAATTCAGTGATTAATTTCAAATTCTCTCTAAATTACATCACATTCTTGAGTTTCTAAACTATAACAAACATCAGGAAAGTGTTTTCATGATACAACCACTACTGAAAAAAAGCAAACATATAACTGTCAATAAACTTGGAATAAAAGCATGCCATTTTACTCTGCCTAACTATATAACACAAAATACCTCATAAACAGAAGGAAAAGTCTTTTTATTTCCTCCTACCCTACAACGGTACTTAAGATAAAGTTCCCCCAGATGGATGAGTTAAAGCTTCCAAGAGAATTATCTTGAAAAGTAAATTCTAAACTGGGCTATTGGATATAAATGCATTATTACCTTCTTGAAAGTTCAAACATTCTTAATCAACAAAGCTTCAGGAAAGAGAGCATTTTCTGCTGTGGAATGGCTTTACAAGCAGCCAGATTTGTTTTACTAATGACATCAGTGCAGCATTTTGCACTGCTCCTGAGAAAAATAAGACAGCACGAAGGAGCAGCAGTGGCCCCCCGAATCGACTACTATTTTAACTTTAAATATTAGGGACTCGGACACAGCTACAACGCTCATTTTCCAAAGCATCCAAAAGTGATACCTAAAGAGCCTCGCGAAAACCGCAGCATCCATCCCACAAAGACGCCACTTAATAAATAAATAGATAGATAGATAAATAGAGGATGCCCCACGTGCCAAGGCAGCTCCGCTGCAAACCCTTCCCCGCAGCAGGTGAATCTGTGCCGATAGATCTCGGTGATACGAGGAGCTGCCTGCTCCAGGGACCGAGGCCACTAGCCCCGCCACCCTAGACCGCCGCGGTCCCCACCGACCCCGAGCTGTCACGCCGACTAGCAGACCGGGATGGGGCGGGGGCCGCCGGGTGACCTTGGAAGAGCCCGCCCAGGGGGCGAGGCCGGCTCGCCCAAGCTCGCTGGCGAGCCGCAGCCCCCTCCCCGCCCGCAGCTCGGGGCTGCCCGGCGCAAGCTCTGCCTCGGCCTCCCCTAGCGGCCCAGACACGCCCCCTCCCGGAGCCCCCGCGACTTCCGAGGCCGGACCAACGGTCTCAACGGCCGGCCGGGACCGGGCGGCCGGGCGGGGGCGGCCCGCCGCCGGGGCGGGGCGCGGGGCGAGCAGCCCCGCCGCAGGAGAGAAGACGTGGGCAGGCTGGCTCCGCCGGCGGCTCTTACCTCTGAGTCGTCGCAGGGTCCGCCGCCGCCGTCTCTTCGGCGGGAGCCCCCAGCCCAGGACGGGAAAGGCCTCCAGGAGCGCCCCCGGGCCGGGGCTGGGGCGGCGGACTCGGGCTACTGTAAGGATGAAACAGAAGGGTCTGGCCGCCGCCGCGCATCCCCTGCGTCCGTCGCCCTGTCAGCCCGACTCCACCCTCTCCGGGTTCATCCCCGCCGCGAGGCTCTCCGCACCCCTAGCTCCCGCCTCTGCCGCCCCCGCCGCCGCTCCTCGGCTCCCTGACTCCAGCGCTGGCAACCGCCCCGCTGCCTTCTCTACGCGGTCCCCCGCTCTCGGTTCAGTCCGAGCCCCCGCCTCCTCGGTAGCCGGTCACCACGCGCACGCGCGCCTCCTCTTCTCGGCCCCTCCCTCCGGAGTTCCGCGACAGGCACGCGCACCCCTCCCACGCCCCTTTTCACCAGTCTCCTAGACTCCCCGAACACGCCCTGCCCTCTCTCCTTCTCCGAATGGCGCGCTTGCGTGGGACACTCCCCGCCTCCACGCCCCATTTTTTTTTTTGATGTTACTACGACCTTAATGACGCCAGACTTTCTCCCTCCAAGCACGATGTCGCAAAGGCGGGACGGGTAGAGAAGGAACCAGACCTGGGTTTGCGACGGCTGCCCTCGCTTTACGGGCAGCCGGTGCTACCTCAACTGCTAGTTGGGGGGGGGAGGACTTGGCGCGAGCCAAAACGGAGGCGCGTCCCGGGGGGTGAAGCCCGAGGCAGGTAAGTGGGCGGGAGTAACCGGTGCAGACCGGTCCTGCGGGGCTTGAGGAGGGTCCGCCGCTTGGGTGGAGTGGGCTGGGGCGAGGTAGCCCGTCCCTGACCCCGCCTCTGCCCCCCTCCCCCCGCCCTTGGCGGCCGGTCTCTTCCGAGGTCCGGTGAAGAAAGCCAGGCCTCAGCTCCCGGGGGTTCCCAGGGCCGGAGGCGATCTCCCCGCGGCCTTTTACCCGATCGAGGAGGAGAGTCCTTGACACTGAAAACCCGAGTCAGCATCTGTGTGGGAAAGGGGCCCCAAGTCCGGGGGGAGGGAGAGGGCAGTGTGCCCCAGGCATGGATTCCCCCCCGTGCCGCCCCACGTGGGTGGGCGAAGGACCCGGTGCCACGGCTGAGCTCCTAGCTGCGTCGGGAGCCCTGCGGCAAGTCGGGGACCACTCCCCCCTCACTCCGGCTCTCTACCTGTTCGAGCCGCGGCTTCTTGAGATTTCTCTCCGCGCAGTAATTCTGCACCACCCTTAGAAAGTGACGCCCGGCTTAGGACTTTGTTTACTGTAAACTCCCCGAACCCCCATCTCCAATACCCGGGGTTAGACCTGCCAGAATCTGGGCGACGCCGCACTGGGACAACTGTCACCCGAGTGCTTGTGTCTCGCCAACTATCAGGGCAGGAGGCAACTTTGTATATTTGTTAGTCTGTCCAGACCTTGCCAAGGAATGTCCAAGCTTTGACCTACACTGAAGACATAGGAAGAGCAGCTGTTCTTCCTCCTCAGTGCTGCTCTCCCAGCTCCTGCCCCCAATAAGCGAGACTGGAAGGGCTTAACCCTTTCGTGTATCACCCGGGGTGGGGGAGGGGAATCCTGGTTCAGGTTCCTCATTAGACGTGTTCAACCTATTATCTCAGCTGTTATTAAACAGCTTCCTGTAATCCACCCCCAATTTGGGAAAAAGCTTTGAAGTTTAAAAAAAAAATCAATTTATATGTCATAATATGTGGTAAGCCACAAGCCCCCTATTTTAGATATTTTTCTTCAACAACAAACATATAATTATTTTAATCAGCAGATATTTATTATTACCCTGCATTCGTATTACGGTATACTTTCACAGGCATCCTCGGTTGATCCTCACAAGCTACCTTGTGAAGTAGGTGTCCCCATTTTACAGATGGGAAAACAAGTTCAGAGTTTAAGTAATTTGACCAGTCACATAGCAAATAAGTGGCAGAACTGGGCTAGAACCTGGGTTATCAGACTCCTAATCCAGTGGTCTTTCCACTAAACCAAAAGACTACAAGACTCTAGTTTAGTGGAAAGAGTACGGGGTTTAGAGAATGCAGTTGGGCTGTGTAAATCCACCCCTTATGTGAAATGAGGGTGGCAGTATCCACAGTAACTACCAAGCTGTCATCAAATGCTACATAAATGTTACTGGTTTGGACTGGTACAAAAATCTTCTCCATGTTAATTGTCCTCTAGCAATTTATACTCCTAGAAATGAGAAATACGTAACAAGTAACTATCATACAAGATAGTACATGGTGAATGCCATATAAATGGTGGCTATAAATGTATAAAGGGTTTAGTAGTATTACACACTGATATAATTCAGTAAATGTATTCCTGATGATTTTGCTTGAATAAAGTTGAGCTAGATTAGATGAACTCTTAAGAGATACCTTCCAACATTTAACAAGCTAGGAATCTGAGACCCTATGTGTTTTAAATAATAACACTGTGAACTTCTGTAGAAAAGATTTTAAAACCCTGTTGCTTCACAGACGAACCTGACATAATGGATTCTTAGGGCTGGAATATTGCCTTCTAAAGCTCATTCAGTATAGATTCCTCTGGGGAGGGAAGAAGAAACTTTGTTACTTTTTCATTTGCCAAATAATTTATATAAGAAGAGATTATTTTTATATGTTGAGAAGAAACTAATATTTTTAAAATCTAGGTAATCTTTACTGAACCTGAATATGAAATCTACTTCTCAAAGCTATGTCGTGAATGGTTTATCCTCAGTACTTAGGTGTGTTATGTAGATGCCTTTCTGGATAGTGAACCCTGGAGCCTAGACAACCTAGTTTCAGGTTCCTCCATTTGACACATTGTAGGTTAACCCTCCTCCCCTCCTAGTGCCCCCAGGTATTTCTCTAAATTTATTAATTATGGAGTTGATGATTAACACAGAAGGAGTTTCCACATCAATGAGTTTACAAGTATGGGGCCCCCCAAGAACTTGGCACAGCTTTGTCAGAGCCAACTGTTCAGAACTGAAGTGTTGACACTGGTTTGGTAAATTGAGAACTAAAGAGCAAAATACTCTTCTAAAGTTCCTTCCAGTTCTAAATCTGTTGTCCTAAAATGAGCTGTAGTTGTTTAAACTTATTAATAAAAGGTTTTCTAAGATGAGATGGAAGTTATGAAAGATGTCTAATTCAAAACTATTTAAACATCCATATTTCAATCTAAGCTTCAGCATCTTTAAAATTGCCACGCATAAAATGTTTTGGCAAATTTAGTTTTATTCTTTTTTTTTAATTTCAAGGCTTTTATTCACTCTGCCCTTTTAGGAATCACCCAGTTGTGTTTTGAATATCATAGTGCCACAAATCTGGTTTTGGTACCTCACTTTCTAAGGAGAGTTCACTGGCTTTCTGTTCCAGGTGCCTTGAGTGCCTATTTTGTGGTGTTGCCCAAAAAATTCGTTACAGACCAAAGTGATTGTAGTGGTATAGTTTCAAGCTATGAAAGTCTTGATTTATTCAGCAGCTGAGAGTATTTGAGTGAATTAATTCATCTTTTCTCATATTTTCTATCTGTAAAGGAAAGATAACAGTTGGTAATTGATAAACTTTTTAAAGAATTTTATGTATTGGAGAAAACCTTTCTGAAAGTAACTTTACCTAACTTGTGCTCTTTGTCTAATTCTCCTTCCTACCTTCTCCTTTATTAAAGTGCTGTATCTTCTTGTGGATGTTTGCAAAAACATCTTTGACTTGTTAATATTTGAGTATCCACAGGGCAGTTTTGACCCTAAACTTAGTATTGCCTGATGACCAGTGAAGAAATAAGTACTTTCATGAGATAATTATTGGTAATAGGTTCTTTTTTTTTGAGGGTGTAAGACATGGCAGTTGTGGTTAAGTGACTTGCCCAAGGTTACACAGCTAGTAAGTGTTAAGTGTCTGAGGTTCTCCTGACTCTAGGGCTGGTGCTCTATTCACTGGGCCACCTAGCTGCCCCAGTTCTTATTTTTTCAAAACCTGAATTTGATGACTTTCCCTTTAGCCTGAATTGAAGACAATGAGAAAGTAAAAATAACATTGCTTAGCTAGCCAGTTTATATTAACAACCTTGGTCAATTATTACAGGAAAATATTCCTTACATTTGTTTCATGTAACTCAAATTTTTTTGGGAAGACTATTTAAAAACTAAAGACATTTATGAAAGGAAAAGTTCTGTTTATCACAGGCCAACTCAGCCAGTACTTTTAGTCAGTAAAAGGTATGCCTAATTAGTTTGGAAGCCAATAGTTAGATAATTTGAAGACAGAGCAGAAGTTTAGTCTTTTTGCTACCTTTGACAAGATTTGCAGAAGATAAATTAGATTTAAGAAGAAAATGTTTAACATTTTTGAAAGAACAGTTTTAAAGGTTTTTACAAGTACAATTTGCATACTAAGCAATGCTGAATACAAATAAGTTATTCATTAAATCTGAGCCTTCTTTGTTAACTTTGGTTTGCTAAGGTAGGTACTAGAAAAAAATAATTTCTGTAACTAGGACACTTCCTAGCTGTGTGACCATGGACCAATCCCTTAACTTCTTTGAACTTCAGTTTTATTAGTCCTTTGGATTTGGAGCAGAGAGGATCATCAGAGATCATTTAGCCCAGTACCCCCATCTTAAAGATGAAGAAACTGGGGCTCAGAGAAATTATGATTTTCCCAAGTTCACAACAAGTAGTAAACAGCCACGAAGGAATTCAAGCCCAAGTCCTCTGACTCTAAGTTCCATCTGTTTCTACTGTACCTTCAATGTCTTTAAAATGGGACTAGTTCAAATTAGCCTTCCTCCTAATTTGTTTAGACTAATAGGGTTTTTACTTCATTAGTGTACAGTAGAGCATAGGAGGTTCTCCAGGCAAAGGACAGTTCTGTGATAGAAAAGGATAATCATAACCATCTCAAAGAAAATTGCTTTTCATATAGATATAGATAGATATAATTTAATTATATTTTGAGTCCTAGAGGTTGAAGGAAGACTGGTAGTAGACAGGAACTGTTATTTTTTGGGACTTCTTTACCCCTTTGCCATTGATAAATATGCCTAGTAAAGTGGAGGGAATCTTAGAACCTTGAGTCTAGGCAGAGTCTCAAGAGATTACCTTCACCTCTCTACTCCTAAATAGGACATTAAAGTAATGGAAGCAGTCAGGTATGCATCTTCCACCACCAGGTATTAATAAAATTGTCAGGCATGGTATCAAATACTTTTTAAAATTGATAGCTGAGTTCCTCCACTTGTAAAATAGTGATATTCTGTCATCTTGTGTGGATGTTGAAATTTAGGAATTCATATTTCCTAGATCACAAAGGAAATTGCCTTGTGTATAATTGATTTACATTTTTTGGAGACAGTTCCAAAATCTAATTCACTTTATTTCATTCATATATATACAAATTGAAACGACCCTTTTCAAATGCAGTTTTTTTAAAAGGCTACTAGGATTAGCTTTGAAAATACTTAATTTTAAAAAACATTTGAACTTTATTTTTGAAAACATCTCTATTTGTGCTGTCATGTAAATATTAAGCTCAAAACTGGTTAACAAAATTTAAATTAGTATTTTAGGAGGCATACTACAAAAAGCCTTTGATAGGCTTTTTTTAATCAAAATTAAATTGGCAGTCTGTTTCTATAATACTTATGACTATAGACAACAATTGAGCATTAATAATTAAAAAGAGAGAAGGTGCTATTTTCTTGACCTTCAAATACCCAGTCTGAGACCAATCTACAAAGATTTAGATATTCTGCTGAGAACAATGTAGTATTATCATAGCAGCGTTTCACACTAACTTTCTAAGGCACCAGACCACATGGGCAGCTTCACAGTCATAACTTATTGAAAACTTATACCCTTGAATTTGAGTTTCTATTTAGTCCATTTATCTATTTTAATTTCAGGCAAAATTCTGCCTTAATTTCTAAGCCAGTATTGTGCTATAATGTAATGGTTTGTTTTATTTTTTTTTAAACATAAGTTCCTCAGCTTGGGTTCACAGAAACCAGTATTTCCGTTGTATTATTTTTTCATATTGTTGCCTTGATTCTATGCAGCCATCTATTACTTGCTAGCTTGTTAAGGTTGTTTCAAGTTTTTTGCTTTTGAGAGTTTTGTTTTGCTTTACCAATATTGCTGAATTCTTGTGAAAAGTCTATCTGGTGAACAGAAATGTAATTGGTTCCTTGAAAACTTACACGATGTCATGTTTGAATTGTGATCAAATATATGATTCTTTTGGTAATTGGAAGTAATTTTTTAAAATAACAGATTTCAATAAAATTAAAATCTACAGATATAGAGATTAAGTAACTGCTATTCAGAGGGGGGAAATCCTTAAGATGGACTAGCTGACATGAAAATTAGAGAAGGACAAGTTGCATTGCAGTAAGGTTTTTAAAAAAACAGGGCAAGTTTTTAGTACCAATTCAAGAGGCTTAATGATTGTTAAGTTGATTTGGAGTTTAGCTTTCCACATGGAGGAACACAGTAATGTAATAAAGAATCTGAATGGAATGGTGCTTAGAAAAAGATAAAATTTGTATTTCATTCAGCAAATAAATTCAATAAGCATTTATTCAATTCAGCTAATAAATTCAATTCAGTAAGCATTTATTCAGCACCAATTATGGGTCAGGCACTACAGATGCAAATGCATTGAAATTGACAGTATTCCACCAGTTGTCCATATGTTGATGTGGAAATTCTCAGCAGCTCTGCATATGTTATCTATTTTAAATATTTTTTTCATCTTTTGCTATTTGAAAGGCTATCATATGGAAAAGGGTTTATATTTACTGTGTTGCTCCAGAGAACAGAACTAGGGCCATTGTTGGGTGGGGGCTATTACAGGGAATCCAAATTGTGTAATGGAAAGAGCACTAGACATCGGAAGGCCTGGGTTCCAGCTGTGCTACCTCAGGCAAGTCACTTAAACTCTGAACTTCAGTTTTCACAGCTTTAGATCGAAGATAATACACATAATTTTAGCTCCCAAGAGTTGACACATTATTCATCTCATGAGATTGCTAAGGAAATCAAATGGTAATCAATGTAATGCATAACCTTAAAATATTCTATAAATGAGTTATGAGGAGGAACTTTCTAACAGTTAATTAGGTGACCCAAAATGCACAGAATCCCAGAGTTAGAAGTAACCCCAGAAAACAATTAGTCCAACTTTTATCTGACAAAATCCCCTCCTAAGCATCCGTATTAGAATGTGTACTCTTTGAAGGCAAGGACTGACTTCACTTTTGTTTTCTCCCTAGCACTTAGCTCAACATTGGGCATAGAGTAAGCTCTTAAGTTCTGGCTTGAAAACTCTAGTGATGAGGCAACCGCTACCTCAGGAGGCAACCACTACCTCCAGAGGCAACCTACTTCACTTTTGCATTGCTCTTCTAATTGTTTAGATGTGTTTCCTGACATCAAGACTAATCCTTCTTCTATATCATAACCCTTCCTGTTCTTGAAAATAGCTATCATACATACTTTACCCTCTCCTTAAGTCTTCTCTTCTTCAGGCTAAACAACTCCAATTCCTTCAGACAGTTTTCATAGGGTATATACTCATGGCCCATCCCATCCTGTTTGTTCTTCATTGCTCACACTCCCACTTAGCAGTGTTCATAAGATGTGGCACCCAGAAATGAATATTTATACTCCAGGCAGGGTCAAACTAGAGAAGTGGGTTGCATGTCAAAGCAGAGAAGATACCATGCTGGAAACTGTTCAGGTACAGAGATTGGATGACCATCTAGCAAGCATTCACATGTTGGGGGGGGGAGTTCAGGCTAGTTGATTTCAAAATACTGCCTAACAAAAATTCTAAAGTTGATTTCAAAAAGTGAAATTATGTTAAAATTCTTAACTTGATTATGCTGGATTATACTTCAGACCTGATCATCACATAGACAAAATTGTTATTGGCTTCCGTAAATGACTTAACCACTAATGCACAACTGGCATGATTATGCCTTGATTAAATATTTTAGAGAATCATATTACTGGCAATTAGAGTATCACATTACAGTGAGTATCACTTACAGTTAGGATATTTCTGAGTAATTAGATTTAAGCCTAACATAGTACAATAGCCAAAGACTGTATTTGAAAAATAGGACCTCTTGGGCAGCAGCACAGCTGCTGCTTTTTGTATGATATCTCATAATGACATCATAATGAGGCTGTTTTATATATGTATATGTAAATATATAAAAATTGTGGCTTATGAAATATATACATTTATATGATAAATATAAAATGTGTTGATATGAATATATAAAAATCAATAACAGCCTCTTCTGTATGTATGTATAGAGAGGCTATATGTGTAGATAGATATAGGAGACACTTAAGTGATTTATTATATAATTTAAATTGATTATGTAAATTTATTGTTTGCTTTAGTAAATAAACCCTCACAATGTGTAAGGAAGTCTAGACTTTTGACTCTTATCCTTTTAAAATGTATGTGTGTGCATGTATATGTGTGTATACATATATATGTGGATCTAC
>JAQQSV010006342.1:0-14303 GCA_028646515.1 Pseudochirops corinnae | reverse complement strand
GTGAGGAAACTGAGGCCCAGAGTGGTCCACTTTTTTCAAGGTCACTCACATGGAGTAAATGGCAAAGTGAGGATTTGAACCCAGGATCTCTGACTCTAAACTCAGTATTATTTTCACTGACACCTAATCTGACAAAGAAAACAGCATCAGTAAAATGGAGTGAGAGAAGGTTAGGAGAGAGGGATTATTGAAACTAGTTTAGAGAACTGTTTTCAAATATTCCTTATACCATATGTGCTCGTAAATAGTTGACTGGCTTACACTAAATCCTCTCATATGAAGTAATTCACCTATTTCACAGGTTTCTTGGGAGAAACACACTTTGTACAACAAAATTTTATATAAATATTCCTATCCTCCTCTTCCTTCTCTCCTTTCCCTTCCCCTTCCCCTCCTTTCTTATCCTCCTCTTCCTCCTTCTCCTTCTCCTCTTTCTCCTTCTTTACCTCTTTCTTCCTTTTTCTATTTCTTTTTCAAGGTTTAGGTTTCAACGAAACAACTTTTAAAGTTTATTTTGAAATTTTATATATATTTGAAAATAAAATTCCTTTTCTTTTAAATCTCCACAATTTGGACTGATCTTCCTTCCAATTAGTCTGAATAAGTGAAGTCTGATCTAACATAAGATTATAAAATTATAGATGTAGAGCTAGAATAGGTCCTGAAGGTCATATAGTCTAAAGCCTTCATTTTATAGATGAGGAAACTCAATATCAAAATGGTTTAAATGACTAGTCCACAGTTACATACTTAGAATTGGCAGCACCAGGGTTTGAGCTTGGGTCCTCAAATATCAAAGCAAGCACATTAAACACTGTGCTAAATTATGAGAATAGAAAGACACATAGTCCCTAACTCTGATGAGTTGATAATCTAGTAGGGCAGAAAAGAAATATAACAGGCAATAAATGCAAAGGAAAAGTTCACTCAAAATGCTATGGTGAATCTAAGGAAGGACAGATTAGTGGAATTAGACCTTGAAGGAAGAGAGGTATTTTAAAAGACAGAGGCTGGGCATTGGGGTGCCATTCTAGACATGAGAGATAGTGTGTTCGAAGACAGAGAAATGAGAGGGCAGAAATATGAATGGGGTGGTGAATAGTTCCTCTTGGCTAGAGTATAGAGTGTATGAAAGGTCTTTGAGGTATTGCAAAGTGAACAGTTGTTCGCAAGGCATAGCCTTGAGTTGGATGTTACAGGATTTAGAGCAGGAATGGAGTCATAGGAATCACCTAGCCTAACATCTCCCACATTTTACAGGAAGTAAGTTGAAATGCCAGGTTTTGAATCCAGATTCTCTTTCCAAATCCTTCTACTGTGTCGTGGACTGTCAATAAAACTTTGAAACTGAAATATCCACCAGAAAAGTGAAAATATAAGCCTAGAATTCAGGAGAAGTCAGTGTTGGAGGTATAAATTTAAAAATCATCTGCATAGATGTGCTTTTTGAATCCTTAGTGAAGTAACAGGTCAAAGCTGAGCATGGTAGTACATGATTGCACTCCCTATTACTGAGGGAGGCTGAGGGTGGTGAATTATTTGAGCTCAGGAGTACTAAGCTCTGAGAAAGGAAAAGAGAAAGTCTGCTGTACTTACTAAGTCCAGCACCAATGTGGTGAGCCCCTGGGATTGGGGTGCCCACAAAGACACCTAAGGAAGGATGAACTGACCTAGATTGGAAACATAGCAGGTCAGAGCTTGAGCATATCAACAGCAGGATGGGACCTATGAATAACCCTGTACTTTCATCCTGGACAAAATACAGAGACCTACTCTCAAAAAAAAGAAAAAAAAAAGCCCTCGTCAGAAGAGGAAATGTAATAGTCTGGTACGTTATTTGTTTTCCAGGGCTTTCACTAATCTCTCTTTGATAATAAATTATAGAATTTTGCCAAGAATCAAAAGCTACAGTTTATAGATTCTATTCTGGTCCCTTTTTTGAAAATTTAGACAATATTTGCCCTTCTGGAATTCTTCGATAGCTTTCCAGTTTTCCATCATGCTTCAGAGATCACTGACAATGGCTCAGCAATGACACTGGACTTTTCTTTCAGTACATAAGAATGAATAAGAAGTTCATCTGGGCAAGGAGATTTGAGCTAATCAAAGAAACTAGGCACTCTTGCTCATCAAAGACTACTCCCTTACTATCTCCTTACTTATGTTGGGTATTAGCTCCTTATTACTCATTTTTGTTCTGTCCTTTCTAGTCTCTTTAGCAGGATAAACAGAAAGAAAGCCAGATCTCCTGTCTGAGCCTTACGGGAAAAATGAAAGATTTGGATTTAGTGATTTCTGAGATCCCCTTTCAACTCTGAATCTTGTGATCTCATGGATGAATAGGATTTATCATTATCAAATTACAGGCATTTCTTCTCTTCTAGGCTTTAAAAGAGACCTTGGTTTCATTTTAATTTCTTAATATGGAAAAAAGAAAGGACCGTACTCATTCATGGGAGAAATGTCAAGTTGAAAGCAGACAGCTCTTCTGAGGAGAACAAAACAAAACAAAACAATGAAGATCTCACTTCTTCCTCTGCACATAAACAAAAAACCCCAGCACAGCATTAGACAGCCTCCAGGAGGTGACAGTTGGCTGTCAGGTTTCTCTTCTTGAGGCGTGTAGATTGGTAGAGGGGTGAAGAGAGGTAACCTAGCAATACATCCTTGTAAGCAATAGCTATATGTCAGCACAAATGGCAAACTCCCCCTCCCCACCCTCTACCTGTAATCATTGCCTCCTCTTCCTCCTAATCAAAGCAAGCAGGTAGAGCAGGTGAAAAATTGAAAAAAAAGTCACACACATCACCCATCCTGTTCTTCCCAGGCTAACATCTTCAACTTCCTTAAGATTACATGCTTCAAGAGGAAACCTGGGTGCCTTTATTACTTTTTTCCTAATGGGTTTTTTCAGGTATACAAGGAAGTCTATTCAGTGATTGGAGCAGCAGGGACAGGTGTCTGAAGGTCCATAGAAAACAAAGATGCCATGATTCTCCCCTGTCTGTGATCCTCAACCTTTTTCAATGCCAATAAAATTTAATATAGAACTACTACCTTTCTCTGAATGCATAATCTCATTTTAGCAGATGTTTTAATGATTATTTTCCTTGATTTATAGGGGCTATGTTACCTATAATGCACAATTAAAGACAAGATGCCCTTTCTGGAGACTGTGGCCTCTACCTGCCTCTTGGTAAATACAGCTTTTATGAGGTACTTTTATTATTTGATTATCTTTTACAATCAGGGATTTTCAGTATAATTGAATCATGTCAAATGTATTTAAATTGTACATGAATCTGGGAAAAGAATGTGATGAGTTTAATCCAGGGCTATTTAATTATTTCATCCTAAAATACAGCTCCTTTCATCTCACTCTAACCCACATGCAAAATTGGTGACTGCTAGCTGCCAAGAGTCATCTGCCTTCCTGCCTTTTCACTTTCAAAACTCCCAAGTGAGCTCAGGAATCCTGCTGATATCAAAGTGAGCCTGGACTATGAAAGTCAAAGAGCTGATAAATAGGAAGAAAACCTTAATCAGATTTAATGAATACAAATAGTATAAAAGCTGGGATCCAGAGAGTCAAGAAGAATGAAATCCATTTGCCTGGACAAAATTCCATCAGCTTTTAAGATGGAGTTGGGTGGGAAAGAGCCCCAGTTATGAATATGAAACCATTTATTTATTATTTTAAAAAGAGTCATTTATGAGAAAGGCTCCATCTCAGTGTTAGAATTCTCTTGGAGTAAAGTGGCATGGTCTCCAGCAGAGCACATGGGAAGAGAAGCTAATGCATACACCCCAGGAATCTGAACCAAAAGCCCAGATCAGGAAAAAGTTTGAATGATTATAAGTACCACATGGAAAATAATATGGAAAAATTGAATGAGTGAAAAGCAAGATCCCTGAGAGAGAGATTTTCTTTTTTTTTTTGCTTGTTTGTTTTTTGTCTTTCTTATCCTTCAGAAGAGATGTTTAATAATTGTTTGTTGAATGTTTTATTGTGGAATAATTTTAATGCTATGGCACCAGTATTTTAACTAAGTGGGAGTTAAGTTCATTAAACATCCTTAGGTTGTCATTCCTAGGTAAGGTCAATGAGAAGTATTATTCAAGCTTAGAACTCTGAGAAGCTATAAGCAAAGTTAGGAGGCTGCTGGTATAACATACATATATACATCAGGTCATAAACTCCCTTACTGACAGCCTTAGCCAATATCACCCTTGGCTATCATGGCTCTCCCTTGAGGAAAGACATCAAATATGTGATGACTGGCATGGATTCTAGGCTCTTTCGGTCTCCTCGTAGTAATTGCTTTACAATGCTTCAATTGCTATTGGAAATAGTGATAGCTCCTGAAAAGGCCCTTTCCTTTATTCACTTCCCATTTTTCGATATGTATAGCTTCAGTGCGTGAATAAGGCTCAGTGAAGCTGTTTTGTAACACTCTTAATCTTCTCATATTTCCCCCTTTCTTGTAATTTGATGTTGCTTTTAAATTTTAGTTTCACCAGTCAATGATCTAGGTTCACACAGACAACTGATACAGAAATTACTCCTATATCAATAAGTGAGTGATCCCCATCTGGTCAAATAGAGTCAATTTCATTCATGTGTGTGTGTGTGTGTGTGTGTTTGTGTGTGTTTGTGATATTCAGGGCTCAACATGTTTAGCACCTTTTGATTCGCTTCATGAAGAAAATATTCATATGTAAGTGTAATGCTTCTGAATAGACCATTATTTAACCACTTTTATCTCTTAGTTCTGAATCATATTTTCCAACAAATTTTTCCATATCTTTCCCATGACAATTTTTGTACTGAAGTTGCTAAATATCAATATAATATATATGGATGTATATATACATATATAACAGTACATATACACATAGTGTCTCAAAAGTTCTAATGCTGTTTTAAGCTTTTAATAGCTTCAGGCATGCTACAAACTTAAATAATATTTGAAAGGTTAATTATTTGAAATTTTAAAGTATTGATTTATTTCTTATTAAATTTCCACATAAACACAATGTTTTGCCATATAGTGCTTTGTTCAGTTTTTGAACCTTCTAAAATCTTTTCTCATCTGTTGCTTAGTGACTGAAAAGACTGAAAAGATTTCATGGTTATCCTGACCCTCAGATCATCCAAAGAACAAAGTTTTAAAGCATACATGACAGTTTAAATATGATTCTACAAGAAAAAACTTTAATAGAGACAGATCAGGTGACTGAGGTGGCCAGATAAGAGAATCTTCTCTATCAAGTCAAGAGTCAGAGGAAGTGACGTTCAGAAACTGTCTACCATGCAGTGCATAAGGATATGGTGCCCTATCTTGTTAAAACTAAAATTTAAAACTTCCTATTCAAAATTCACAAAATTAAATACACATAAAAGATCTAAGTAAACATTCAAACTATATCTTTGTGGTTTTATAGTACTTAAGGAATTGAAGTTATTAAAGTTTAAAAATGCACTATGGTCAGCTAAGTGATGTAGTGGATAGAGTGATGGGCCTGAAGTCAGGAAGACTTATCTTTCCGAGTTTCAATCTGGCCTCAGACACTTACTAACTGTGTGACTCTGGGCAAGTCATTTAACCCTGTTTGCCTCAGTTTCCTAATTTGTAAAATGAACTGGAGGAGGAACTGGCAAGTCACTCCAGTATCTTTGTCAAGGAAATCCCATATGGGGTCACAAAGAGACTGAAATGACTGAACAACAACATAATGAGCTAGAGAAAGAAATGGCAAACCACTCCAATATCTTTGCCAAGAAAACTCCAAATGGGGTATGGAGAATCTGATACTACTGAAATGACTGAACAACAACCAAACTGCACTAAGATTTTTGGGACCACACACACACACACACACACACACACACACACACACACACACACACTATGACTAGCTGAGAGAAGCTTGCTGAATTCTTCTTAGAATTTCTCTATGCTTTAATCCTCTGTAGCAGGGCTTTTTGGCTTATGATAAATGTAAGGTGAGATGATCAAACCTCATCAAATGATGTTTCTTACTGCTTCTGGGCACTTGTTGAAAACAACTCCACCAGCTCCTTTGAAACAAAGGAAATAGAGAGTAAGCCAGTAAAAATGTCATTTAGTCTACCACAAGCACCAGTCACATAACCAAATAGCTATCAGCGTCTATCCATCAACTCCTATTCAAACAGATCTGTTCACAGAGACCTAAACTCACTTTTGTGCCCCAGTGGTTTACCAAGCTCTTGAATCTGAAGTTCCTCTCTTTTCCTGCATACTATTAATAGGAAGACTCCTTGGGTGGAGAAATATAAAAGTTGTACTGTAAGCTTTCCCTCTTGTCCCTGTGGGAAAACTGACAAACTGTCGGGAAGGGATGTGACAACTGCATCTCATATGGGTATCAACCAAGTAAGGCTTAGAGATGTACCAATTCAATTCTAGTTCATCAATATATACTGAGTGTCTCCAAATCACTGTGTCTGACATCTTAGGGCTTACGGCCTAGTAGGGGAAATAAGTAATGACTACAAATAACTATATTAAAGAGTAAAAAGGGTAGTGCAACCTACCAGCAATTCCATACAGCAGTTAAGAGTTTGCTAGTTCAGTAGAGAAAGGAAAGAAATGACAATCCAAACACACACACACACACACACACACATTTTTCAGCTACACATGCATTCAGAAAAGAAGTCATGCGCATCCGGGAGCAATTTGAAGGAGACTCCACAAAGCAGAAAAGAAATCTGACTATGGGTGCAAGAGAGAGCTAGCCCTGGTAGTCAAGAGTGGAGTTTTTTGAGGATTCTACCAGGAAAGAAAGTACTTTGACATTCTATCGTACCAGAGGAGTGGACAGTTTTGGACACGTCTTTCCTACATGTATTTTTTACTGCCATTGGTCTTTGCATTTATGTCTATTTTCCCACAGATGCTGTGTGTGTTTATAGTAAAGCAAAATTTACTTTTCCCTACTCTTTTTACTCCATCATCTTGTTAAAGGGGAAATATTTTATTGCAATTGTTTTTACTGAGTGTCTTGTTAAATATCTTTGCTATGAGACAGTTATATCTATTGGCAGATAATTAAAGGAAAGCACAATGGTGTGGGCTCATGAGCAGTATAGACCCCCAGAGTATTTTAGAACCAAAAATCATTGATCCTATATGGACCCAAACAATAAAACTTTGAGTGCTGAATTGACAAAGTAGCTTAGAGGATTACATGTGATCATATTATTTTCAATACAACTTTACTTTTCATTCTTCAAGTAGAATCCTCTTCTGGAGGAAGCTGGAAAAGCAAACTGGAAAAGCAAAAAGCCTGTGAGTACTCACCTGGGTACATGGTAGGTAGCTAATATATTGTTCCCCAGTGCTTATCGGCCTTGGTTTTTTTCCCCTTTTTTCTTTTTTCTTCCCAACATAGTTTATGGAACCATGATTTCATTGATGTGGCTTTTCTCTAATGGGTGTTGATTGGAATTCAACTCTACTTTTTCATTCTGTGCGGTGCTTCTGCGTGTTCTTTGATTCTATGATCTTTCCATAAATCTTCCAAAGAAAAAGATTTGCAGAAGTTGTTCTCTGGATTCTTTGAATATATTTTATGGTTTCATTGGACTGATGAATTGGTTGATTGGCTTGCTAAATGGGTTAAACCCCTGCAAGGTTGAAGACAGAAAGGTTCATGACATACTAAAATACGTTTAATAGCAGTTTTTATGGTACCAAAGAGAAGAAAAACAAAGTATACATACATATATATGTATATACACACATACTCATATACATACACATACTCATATACATACACATACATATACACACATACAGATATATGTGCATATATATTTATTGTGTATACGCAATTTACATGTGCATATATATACATTTCCATACATTTATGCATACAGACACACCATTCATATGTATGTGTATATACACAATGTACAAATATATATACACATACACATATATGTATACACACACTTGCAACAGAATACTCTTATGTGGTTAAAAAAACAATATGATATAAGGAATTCAGAGTAAAATGGGAAGACTTATAAACTGATGTAGATCAAAGGAAACAGTCATAGTAATATACTGAGTGAATAAAATAATGCAAGAAAAACACTAGAAGGTAGGCAGGCTCAGATGAATTATAATGACTGATTTTAGACTCAGATTACAAATGTTTAAGCACATTTCTGACTCCATGGATTGCTAGGGTGTATCAGATGCTGTGCTCCCTGCCAGATTTTGTCACTTTACTAGTTAATTTTGCTTAAATATTTTTCTTTGTTATAAGGGACAGTTGAATGGTCGTATATCCTGAAATGATTGTGGCATAAAACATGAAAACATCAATAAAACATGAAATACATATATATACATACATATGTATGTACATACACATGTACATATACATGCATGCACTTTGTATTTGTGTGTTGCATTGTAGATGAACATGCATATATAGACTATACACAAATGCACACGTGTATGTGTATACTCATGTATATGTTCAGCTATGTGTGTATATGCATATACGTATTGTAAGCATTGTGCATATCTACAACCTATAAATATGTGTAGTTGTACATGTGTTTACAAATATCCATATCAATAGATACACATGCATATAAACATATGCATATATACACATGCATGCACACTCACTAACTCTATATGTAAAAGAATATTTTAAATATGCAAATATACATATGTCAATATATGCATATTGCTAAACATACATTTATGTGGATTTGTGTATGGCCACACACATACACGTATGTCTATTATGTATAAATCCATCTCTTTCTATATCTTGTTGGTATCAGCACATAGGTTAAACACTTAGACTATCCAACTGGCATCTCTAACTCTTTATATACGACTAGTTAGTTCACACCTTTTTTGTCTGTATATAATATACGCATACATATATAATGTTTATATACACACACATTCATATACCCATTTTCATTGGTTTTTGGTTATTGTCCTTCATTCTTGAAAAGGACCAAGATGACATTTCAATCAATATATCCAGCATTAGCACAGTGCTTGGCACATAGTAGACAATAAATGTTGATTAATTGATTGATATGTCAACCTATTCATGGATTCTTTCCATTGGTTCAGATCACAACCAACCCATTCTGTGTGTGCTGTTCTTAGCAATGTTCTCCCATTTGTCTTACAGAAAGGATCTATTCAACATGATTCTCTAAATATTTTTTTTTTCTTATGAGTACCAGTGTAGTACTCACTGTCCATCTGTTCTTCCCCCTCTCATTACACTTCTTGATTGATGTGTGTTGGGGGCTTACAACCATGTGGGAACTCATAGGCTGGCGTTCATTCCTCAAAGTCATTTTCAATTTCCCAAAACTCAGTTTCCTTAGCTGTATAACAAAGTTGGAATAGATGATTTATAAAGCCCCTTCTATTTCTAACATTCTATCATCCTATAATGAGAGTGCCAAGATTATTATTCCCTTTTTCTACATGAGGAAACAGGTTCAGTCAAAGAGAAATGATTTGTCTTTTATCACAGCTAGTGAGTTTTAGAAGCAGGATCTATTTTCAAGTTAGGTTGTGGATAATACATGGTACAATTTTTTCCCCCAATTTGAGTGGACATTTATGAAGCTGTAAGACTGAATAGAGATCTGATGTAAAAATGAGAGATCAATATATTGACTTACATGAAATAAATATAACCTTGACGATTGATAACTTCAAGCCACCTAGCACGCTGAAAATGGAAGATCTGTCAGTAATAAGAGATGAGGAAAATCATATTAACCAGATAAAATGTTACTTTAGCAAATGGAACATCTTAATTGTGCCTGGCTCTGAAAGCGAAAAAGCATCAAGCACAATGGATACAAAGTAACTGTCAGTAAAATGCTGCAATACTATTATGAGCTGATAGACTTTCACCCAGAGCATCTCATGCCAGGAGGCATGAAGCATGGTGTTCACTTGGTAGCCATCATAAGAATGATGAACGAACGCAATTTCTCCATTGTGGTATACACAAATGAGGGTTACAGCCACCAGTTCTGCCTAAGACACAATCACTTAGCATCCTTCCTAAAAGACACACCTACTTAACACAATACTATAAGTTCCATCCACGTTATCTCCCCATCACTCTTCTCCTTTCCATTGCCCCTATCCAATTCTAAGCAATTCTCCTTCCTCACTCTTGGTCTTCATCCTCATTCTGTTCCTGTAACAAACACTTCTAGAACCATAGGTAGGTCAGGGCAAATGAGCTATATCCCAGGCCACTAGATTTTAAAATACACTTCTAATAAACATTGAGAATCCATAAGCACTAGAGAAATACTTGAGTTTAGAGACTAGTTAGCAAAAAAATAATAATTAAAATGAGAAGTTAGCAGATGAAACTTTTGTGTTATCTTCTGATCCTCTATAGACCCCACCACATTTGTAAGTGTGTGTGCGTGTGTGTGTGTGTGTGTGT
This sequence comes from Pseudochirops corinnae, assembly GCA_028646515.1. NCBI lineage: Eukaryota > Metazoa > Chordata > Mammalia > Diprotodontia > Pseudocheiridae > Pseudochirops > Pseudochirops corinnae. The sequence goes on along the minus strand of JAQQSV010006342.1, from coordinate 3,791 downwards.
GTGTGTGTGTGTGTGGTGTGTATACATGTTATCTACTCACCCAACTCTCAAGGTCAACTTCATCGCCCTAAAATCACTTCATACTATTGTGAGGTCCTTCTTCATCTCCCCCATCCCAAACACAAATGAATTTGTTTAAAAAAATTGAATAGAGAAGTCCTTGTGTGTTTCCTGCCATGAATGCACTTAGTGAAGTTTGTTTTATATGCCCATATTCCTAGTTTAAGAATTCATTGGCTCATTCCTTCTGGATTTCCTTTTCCCTAGCAGTTTGACAGACACAGTGATACAAATTGCTGAATATTTGGATGAATTATTGCTAGGTCTATAGTCAGAGAATATGGATTCAAATCTTGGTTCTGATGTTTACTAGCTGTGTGACTTTGAGCACCCTTTCCGGAGCTCAGTTTCTCCATTTCCAAAATGAGGGAGGTAAACAAGATAGAGTCTAGGGCTAAATTGATGAAACTATGATTTTTTGCTCTGTTTCTACAATTCCCCACCCCTAGTACCAATCGAAGACCTTTCTAGATTAGTGAAAGTTTGGTCAAGGGGGCCAAGAATCATGCTTCTGGAGTTGTTATTCAAAATATTAAACTGATCCAAGGTTGCCTTTTAAATGGTGTCCATCTCCCTGTTATTCTCATTTTCACCTCCAGTTAGTCAGTCAGTCAAAAAGCATTTATTAAATGCTTACTATGCTCCAAGCTCTATGTTAAGTGCTGTGGAAAAAAAGAACTGCAAAAATGCTACCTGCCCTCAAGGAGTTTATATTCCAGTGGAGGGACAACATGTAAATATTAAGATAAATTCATGGAAGGTACATAGAAGATGGAAGGTAATTTGAGAAGGGAAGTTGCTAGCAGCTAAGGTGACTGTCAAAAGTCTACTGCAGAAGGTTGAATGACAGAGACACAGAGACAGAGACAGAAACAGAGACAGAGAGACAGTCAGACAGAGAGAAAGACAGACAGAGAGACAGACTTGTGCTTTAGAGAAATAACTTTGACAACTGAGAGGAGGAAGGTTTGGAGTGGGATGAGAATGGTTGAAAGGCTAGACTGTTTCAAGCTCAAAATCCTCTAGTTCTCTCCATTTGCTAGTGTATTAACTTGTTTAGAAGAGGTATTTAGAATTTTACTTTCCTATGAGACGATTAGTCAAACCCTCTGATAATTACAGATGAGCCCCTTAGACAAATAGCCCACCTCCCCTGTAATCACTTCTGATGCCACAAAGGCCAGGTAAACACGTAAAGGAAGGACGGAGCTCACGTCCCTGGAACAGAGCATATCAACAGAACATCTGGGTTGTGAAATGCAGAATAAAACAGGACACACTGACCCAGAGGCATAACTCTGCCGTCATAACTCTGTGTTTGTGTGTTTCTGTCCTTCTGCATTCTCAGCATATTATGGTGCTCATGTTCCCAGGCAAAACTACACATACCTTTTCCCCATCAAAACTGAGGCCTCAAACGGGAAGTTACTTGTCTAAGTAGTAGTTGTAGTGGTAGTGGTAGTGGTAGTGGTAGTGATAGTAGTAGTAGTAGTAGTAGTAACAGTAGTAGTGGTAGTAGTAGTAGTGGTAGTAGTGGTAGTGGTAGTAGTGGTAGTACTAATACTAGGAGTGGTAGTGGTAGTAGTAGTAGTAGTGGTAGTAGTAGTAGTGGTAGTAGTAGTAATAGTTACTAGCATTTATACAGTGCTTTTAGGTTTACAAAGCACTTTATACCCATTATCTCATTTATAGTGTAGTGTATTAAACAGAACATTGGCCTCAGGGGACATCTGAATGTAAGTCTTGCTTCTGATACACATTGTCTGTAGGACTATAGGTAACTCACTTAACCTCTACGGGCCTAAATGATTATCTAAGGCTGTAGACTTCAGAGAAAATGTCAACCTTCCTTGGCAGAGGTAGTTTTTGCAGCTTGCAGCTTGCTATTCAAATAAAAAAAAAGCTCCTTATCTTTTTCATTTTTTCTAATAGTAGAACTCAATGATTCACATGCATAAAGCATCTTAGGGGAAATATTGAAAGGTAGTAAGTAAGCATTTATTAAGCTCTGGCCATGTACTAGATATGAATTCAAATCTAGCCTCAGACACTTACTAGCTGTATGGCCCTGGGCAGGTCACTTAAACCAGTTTGCCTCAATTTCCTTATCTGTAAAATGAGCTGGAAAAGAAAATGGCAAACCACTCCAGTATCTTTGCCAAGAAAATCCCGAATGGCCTGACAAAGGATTATACATGACTGAAAAGACTGAATAACAACAAATGTGCTAGATACTGTTAAAAGCTTTTCAAATGGGGGAAGAGCCAAGATGGTGGCATAGAAACAGGAAAATTCCGTGGCCTCCCCCCACAACCACCTCAGATACCTATAAAATATGACTGTAAACAAATTATAGAGCTACAGAACCCACAAAGTGACAGAAAGAAACAAAACTCTCCCTGAGCAGCCCGGCATGTGAGCAGGAAGTGGGATGGCTGTTTTGGGGTGGTGGGTAGGAGAAAGACTGGGAGAAAATTTGTAACTAAAAAATCTCATGGAAATGAATGTTGTAAACTAAAAACAAACAAAAAAATAAATTATTAAAAAAAAAGCTTTACAAATGTCTCTTCCAATCCTTACAACAACCCTGGAAGGTAGATGATATTATTATTCCCATTTTACAGTTGAAGAAACTAAGGTTATGGGACTGGCCCAGGATCACACAGCTAGTGAGCATCTGAGAGACAAATGTCCACTTCTTGACTCCCTGAGTCCAGGCTCAGCACTCTGCCCACTGTATCTTCCAACTTCCTTTACTCTTGACCCCAAAGGACTAATGGTAGACGACATCTCTCATCTCAGCAGAGAGGGGCTAGGTTATAGGTGTAGAATGAGGCATTTGTTGTCAGACATAGTCAATGTGTCTGTTTGTTTTGCTTAACTGTGTTTCTTTATCTTAAGAGAAGGTTCTACAGGAAGGCAGTTCTCAGGAATAACATCAATGTTCAAAGGAAATCCATTAATTATTTTCAATGAAAGAAAATATTAATATTAAAGAAATAGGATTTTGTAGCAAGAAGCAATTGGTGATCATTGAAAACACAGCAGCATCTTACACATGTGACACAGGTTGGTGTCCTCAACTCCAGACTCATTGTAAGTGCTTTTGTGTATAAGTATTGTATATAAGCACATATAGAAACATAAATGTACACTTGCCAAAACTGTTTTATGGAAAGCTCACACAGAGCAAGCATTCACATAGTGGTCAGAGGAAGGGATACAGAGACACTCTCCAGGGCTCTCTCAAGAACTTTGGAATTGATTGTGTGACATAGGAGACACTGGCACAGGACCACTCAGCATGGTGTGCCCACATCAGAGAAGGTACTGAGCTCTATGAGCAAAGCAGAATTGAGACAACCAGAAGGAAAGCCAGGATGCACGTATTTGGAGAATACACCCCAAATGTTCATATGGACTATTTGTGCCCAACCTGTGGTAGAGCATTGTGAGCTTGAATTGGAGTCATCAGTCACAGATGGACACACTGAAACTTGACTCTAGCATAGTGATGTCATTTTGGTCTCTTTGAGAAAGAAGGACAACAACCAGACAACCAAACAACTACAAACACATGCTATATACATGCACATGGACAGACATACTCGCACGCATACACGTGTGTACATGATGTATGTTTATGTAATATTTTGTGTTTATATAATATACATAATATATAAACTATATGTTCCTTAGTATATGTAAATATGCTTATATTATATATTCCA
>JAQQSV010006341.1:0-14303 GCA_028646515.1 Pseudochirops corinnae | reverse complement strand
ACCTATTATTCTAAGGAAAACACCATTTATTCCTATACTTTCTAGTGTTTTTAAGAGAAATGGATGTTGTATTTTGTCAAAAGCTTTTTCTGCATCTATTGAAATAATCATATGATTTCTGCTAGTTTTACTGTTGATATGATCAAGACTTCCCAGGTTTCTCAGTCACTTAAGCCTTCCCTCCTAAAATTTTCTTCCTTTTAATCTGTATCTTGTATATGCCTATGTATTAACATTATTTCTCCCATTAGTAAGTAAACTCCTCAAAGACAGTCTTTTACCTTTCTTTGCATTCCCAATGCTCAGCATCGTATCTGGCAAATAGTAAGGGCTTAATAAATGACCCATTTGATTAATTGATTCCAAATTTGTCATTTTAAAAGAGAACATATTTTTATAGAGCATGTCCCTGCCTTTTATTCTAAATTTGCTAGTTTTATCATCCAACTTCTTCATTGTTTTCTTTTTTCTCTTTTAAAACATTTTATTCAGCATTTTATTTCCTCCAGTTACATGTAAAAAACAATTTTTAACATTTATTTTTAAAACTTTGAGTTCCGAATTCTCTCCCTTCCTCACTCTCCACCACTCTGCCTCATTGAGAAGGTAAGCAATTCAATATAGGTTACACATACATAGTCATGCAAAATATATCCATAATAGTCATGCTGTGAAAGAAAATATAGAAAGGAAAAGAATCTCACGAAAAACAAAGTAAAAAGAAGTATGCTTCAATCTGCATTCATACACCATCCGTTCTTTCTCTGGGGAGGGACAGCATTTTTTATCATAAGTCCTTCAGGGTTGTGTTGGATCATTGTTGTGTTGTTGGGAATAACTAAGTCATTCACAACTGATCATCTTACAGTATTGCTGTTACATTGTACACAGTACTTTCGCTTTGCATCAGCCCATGCAAATCTTTCCAGGTTTTTCTGAGAGCATCCTTGAGGAATGTAGTGACAACTGATTTCAAATGAATGAAAGGGAAAATCAAAACTGGAATGGGCTTAGGGAAACCAGATTTAGATACCTGGAGAGACATCAAACAGGCACAGGGACAAAGAGTTATAGCAATGGTTCTCAACCTGTGGGTTATGTTCAATTTGTAACAATGAAAATACATCCTGCATATCAGATATTTACATTATGATTCATAATAGTAGCAAAATTACAGTTATGAAGTAGCAACAAAAATAATTTTATGGTTGGGAGTCACCACAACATGAGGAACTGTATTAAAGGGTCACAGCATTAGGAAGGTTGAGAACCACTGAGTTATAGGAACAATGAACCATATCCTTGTAGTATGTTAGAGTTAGCTTGGAACTCAGACGTAATTTAATTTCTTATAACACATGAGTACTGCATCATAATCACATACCACAGCTTGTTCAGCCATTCCCCAATTGATGGGCATCCCCTCAATTTCTAATTCTTTGTCCCCAGAAAGGAGCTGCTATAAATATTTTTGTACATACAAGTCCTTTTCCCTTTTGTTTTTTTATATTTTTTGGGATACAGACCTAGTAGTGATATTGCTAGGTCAAAGGGTATGCACGGTTTTATAGCCCTTTGGGCATAGCTCCAAATTGCTCTACAGAATGATTGAATCAGTTCACAACTTTACCAACAATGCATTAATGTCTCTTTTTTCCCATCTCCTCCAGCATTTGTCATTTACCTTTTCTGTTCTTTTAGCCAACCTAATAGGTATGAGGTAGTACTTAAAATTGTTTTGATTTGTACTTCTCTGGTCAATAGTGAACTAGAGTATTTTTTCATATGGCCATAGATAGTTTTGATTACTTCATCTGAAAACTGGTCATATCTTGATCATTTATTAGTTGGGGAATGGCTCTTATTTTTATAAATTTGGCTCAATTAACTATATATTTGAGAAATGAGGCCTTTATCAGAGAAAGTTGATTCAATTTTTTTTAACAGTTAGTATTACTAATTGTATTCCCCTCTATCTTATTCCCCACCCCCATTTATTCTGTTCTTTATCTCCTTTCACCTTGTCCCTCTTCAAAAGTGTTTTGCTTCTGACTACCCCACTCCCAATCTGCCCTCCCTTCTATCACTCCACCCTTTTCTCTTATCTTCTTCCCCTCCTGTTTTCCTGTAGGGGAAGATAGATTTCTGTACACAAATGTGTGTGTGTGTGTGTGTGTGTGTGATTCCCTCTTTGAGCCAATTCTGATGAGAGTAAGGTTCATTCATTCCCCCTCATGTCTTCCTCTTCCCCTTCACTGTAAAAGCTTTTTCTTGCCTCTTTTATGTGACATAATTTATGCCATTCTACCTTTCTCTTTCTCCCAATAAATTCCTTTCACAACCCTTACTTTTATTTTTTAGATATCATCCTATCATATTCAACTCATACCTGTATCCTCTAACTACCCTAATAATGAGAAAGGTTTTAGGAGTTGCAAATATAATCTTCCCATGTAGGAATGTAAACAGTTTAATATTACTAAGTCCCTTATGATTTCCCTTTCCTGTTTATCTTTTTATGCTTCTTTTGAGTCTCATATTTGAAAGTGAAATTTTCCATGCAGCTCTGGTCTTTTCTTCAAGAATACTTGAAAGATCTCACCGAATATCCATTTTTCCCCCTGAAGGATTTTGCTCTATTTTTCTGGGTAGGTGATTCTTGGTGGTAATCCTAGCTACTTTGCTTCTGTAATACATATTCCAAGCCCTCTGGTCTTTTAGGTAGAAACTCCTAAATCTTGTGTTATCCTGACTGTGGCTCCAGGATACTTGAATTGTTTCTTTCTGACTGCTTGAAATATTTGCTCCTTGACCTGGGAGTTCTGGAATTTGGCTATAATATTCCTGGAAGTTTTCATTTTGGGATATCTTTCAGGAGATTATGGTTCTAGAATATCAGGGTATCAGGGTTCTTTGTCAGGGTTCTCCCAACCTGCCTGAAGGGGCAACTGGTTACTTATCTCAAAGGAGAAGCACTGGTGTTTTCCCCAGAACAGAAAAGTCACAGCTGGAAGGTACATGCAAAAAGGTTTATTGAGGTCTCCCTTGGGAAGCCTTACAGCCATATCTTAAGGCAGGCTCTCCCTCCCTCCAAGGCTTGGGTCACCCCAGATCCACATACCACATGTGACACAGCCCAGCTGAGCAGAATTGTGATAGGGGAAGGTAAATTGTGAGAGGGGAAGTGCAATTACAAGGGCATGAAGACCTCAGGATGTGGAGATACTAGTCGGGAACCTAGGTATCTCACATAAGAGAGTCTTGAGCAAAGCAATATCCCCTGGCCAGGGACGGTGCAATATGCTCTGACTTTCACGTGACCCAACTAATTCCCAGGCCTCACACTTCCCTGTGCCTTGACATCACCATTTGCAATCTTGCACATATTTTGTGATCCTCACACAGCCCCTTTTTTGTTTTGTGCATCGTGCTCACGCTGAAGTGTGATCTGGGCTTTGAGCAAACTTAAAGAATTTTTTTCAACATGCTAATAGCATGTCTAATACCCATGAAAATACAGAATAACAAAGCAAGAAAGCAAAAGAAAAAACCAATAATCAATTTCCAATTCCAAGCCTACCATAACACACTCTTCAATTTGTTCAATGAGTCAGCACAACATCCTGTGGGGACAAGCCCCCATGGTCGGCACGACCCATGTCCCACATCATCATCAGCTGATAAACCACCCTGTTCCACGAGGCCATGCAGGTGGTATTCAATTGTTTCCCACTGCAGTCCAGTAGCACGGTAAGGGGCGGGGATGACACAACTGGAAGTCCACTTGATAATCTTAAAGTCCTGCCAGCTAAGCCCCTGCACCAAAATAGTCCCTCCATAACAGTCAACAACAGTCACAACAGCTGAGAAACAGGGCATGGTGGAACGGGAGGCCAAAAGTATGTCCCTGGACAGGAGTCATCGCCATGAAGCTCCCACATTGACAAGCCTTGCCCCCGAGAGACAGCATAGCCAGCACAAAACACAGCCATTGCGTGGCTTTTCCTCTGCATCAGTCACCTCTTGGGTCTCCTTCTTTTCCTCCTCTTCCTTTTGTTGCTGTTGTGGAAGGACCCAGACCCTTTGGACAGGATACCAGCATGGCCTGTGTTTTGTGGAGATACAAACATACCCTTCTCCCCAAATGGTTATTTCATATGGACCCATCCATACTTCTCCCTCCTGGACCATAGCTTGTTCCCCTACATCAGCCTTAACTGGGGGTGGGACATATAACTGTCCTTTCTTGCACAAAAGATGTTTCATGGCCGGTGTTAACTCCGTATTTTTTGTAAATGTCAGATAACTGAATTTATACAGTGCCAGATCTATATGTTTCTGTCTGACGGGGCCCCTGCCCCTTTTTTCTTTAGCAGGGATCGCCTTCAGTGTGCTGTTAGCATGTTCCACTATAGCTTGGCCTGTAGGGTTATAAGGGAGGCCTGTGACATTGGTTATGCCCCATTCTTCGTAAAAGTGCTGAAAGGCCTTTGACGTGTAAGCCGGGACATTATCAGTTTTTATTTCCTGCAGTAGACCAGTATGAGCAAAAATATGATATAAATGGGCAAGCACGTGTGCCATAGTTTCTCCTGGCTGACAGGTAGCCCTCATGAACCCTGAGAAAGTGTCTACAGTAACATATAGGATCTTTGCTCCCACGTGCATCATGTCCATTTGCCACAATTTGTTAGGAGCCAACCCCTTGGGTTAACTGAGAGAGGGCGTGGCACTCATTGAAAAGGAATGCATTTTGTGCAAGATTTTACTATTTGGTGGCCTTCTTCTCTGGTTATGCCATAGAGGCGTCTCAGTGCTTTGGCACTTAAATGTAAATGTTCATGGGCATGCTGAGGCTGTGTTGGAAAGCACAGCACAGGGTGTAAGGCAGCATCAACCTTAGCATTCCCTTCAAATATGGGTCCCTTGCCTCCTGTATGGGATCTAACGTGCAATATATACACAGACTGTTGTTCTTGCAGGGCATCTTTAAGAGACTGGAGAAGGCTTGCAATGGTTGTGCGAGATGGTCTGAAAAGTCACTGCCTTATGTTTTGCACCATCTTGACTGCATATTGACTCTCTGATATAATATTGATAGGGCAGGGAAATAACCTCAGAGCCTGAATGACAGCCCACAGTTCATTCTTCTATGTTGATGTAAATGGGGTAAGTAAAAATCTGCAAAGACTGTGTGTGGGGCCTATTATCTCACAGTAATTATCCTAAATAGCATCTGTAAAAATGTTAGGACCATCAACAGGTTCCCATAAAACTTTGACCAGCAGGTGAAGAGGGAAGGTGGTCATAAAGGTCTGGGGCACCCATCCAGGTGAAGAAGTGAGAGAGGCCCACTGAGTTAAGAGTGCCCATTCAATAAACTCCTGAGCGAGGTGATCTGTTTGCTCGTTTGTCGTGTTTGTATGAATCATGGGTCTACACCCAAAAGTGTTATACACATACTGAGTACCTTTGAGCAACAATTTACCAGCTTCCTCCAAAATGTTAAGGAGGACTTTATGAGGCCGAGTAGCATATAGCTATGTCATAGCATATAGGCTCTGGTGGCAAACAGCCATAGGTGTAGGTGTAGTTAGGAGGGTTAATTCAACTGGGGACTGAGGGTCCCATCTAGAGGTTGGTATAGACAGATGCTGTAAAACAGCCTGAATCAGTTCTTTACACTCCGGGGTTAGAGTTCTGGGAGATTTAAGATCAGAGGGTCCCTTTAAAATTTGATATAAAGGTTGCATCTCCTCATTGGTGATTGGTACCTCAGCCTGTAGCCACTGTTATGGCCCTACCAATTTCTGACAGTCATTCAAGGTGGTCACTTTATCTAAATCTAATTGTGGGGTTACATGGCAAAATATTCTAAGATATAGCCAAGATATTGATAGGGTATAACTTGTATTTTATCCTCAGCAATACATAATCCCAGTTTAACCAAATGAGTTCTCAATACCTTGTACATCTTATCAACCATCTCCACTTATAGTGCTGCCAATAAAATGTCATCCATATAATGCAAGCAATAACATTGAGGGAACTGATCCCTGAGGGGAGCTACAGCTTGACTGACTTACTGTTGGCAGAGGGTGGGGCTGTTAGTCATACCTTGAGGGAGAACTTTCCATTGAAAAAGGGGCCATAGGGCTGCAACGATACTGGGGCACTGAAAAGGCAAATCTCTCCTTGTCCTGCTTATGTAAGGGATACTGAAAAAACAGTCCTTTATATCAACAGCCCATACGTGATAACCTTTGGGAATGGCAGCCACGTCAGGCAGCCCTGGTTGCAGGGCCTCCATAGTTTGCACATCAGCATTAACCTTCCGTAAATCAGTCAACATTCTAAAAGCTCCTGATTTCGTCTTAATAACAAAGACTGGGGAATTCCATGGGGACAGGGATTCTTCAACGTGTCCTAAATTCAATTGTTCCTTCACAATCTGACGTAGAGCTTCCAGCTTGTCCTTAGCCAATGGCCACTGGTCTACCCATATAGGGTTATTGTTTTTCCATCTTATGGGTGGACAACTACCCATGACCAGTGGCCTTATCCAAAATTGGTCACTTTCACATTCATAAATTTCAATACATCTCTCCCCCAAATGTTTAGTCCTAAACCAGCTGCTACTAGGGAAATGAATAGCCCCTGATATTGTTTGTAACTCCACTGCAGAGGTTTGACGGATTCTAGGACCCTAAGGGTCCCATCCACACCCCCAATTTCCTTTTCTTGTTCTTTTAGAGGCCAATTCTCAGGCCGCTTTTCTGCTTGTAGCACAGTCTTATCTGCCCCTGTATCCAGTAGCCCAGGAAAATAGACACCTTCCACTGATATTGTGATCCTAGGTCGGGAGGCTTCTATTTACTGGTGAACATTACTTGTTCTGAGGGAGAGAAGGAATGAATGGGGAAGGCCAAAGCAATAAGAATATCTTTACTAACATATAGCTCATCAATATGTGAGTTGGTGACAACACATTCCTTAGTACCTTGCTCTGAAATGGTGCTATGCACTATAGCAGCACTACGAGGATGATTCGGAACAAGACATTTAGAGAGCAAAAAAGATATGGGCGAAAGGATTGTGGTAAAAGGTGCTATTTTCCAATTATCTAACAAGAATATTTCCAGCTCTCTTGTGGGTTCAAAGCTCTGGCCTTTCAATATCCTTCCCACAGCTGATTGGGAAAGGCTGGAGCTGATTGAGTCACTTGCACAACCTGTTGTGGGGCCGTGAAGGGCCCCCCAAAAAGTTTCCTGAACCCGCTTTCCTCTATTTCTCTTTATTTTCTTTACGTTGTGAAGCAAAATGACCTGGTTTGCCACAGTTAAAGCACTCACCCATTCTCTGAGTTCTACCCTTCCTTTTAATTGCTACTCTACACTGAGCACTCAGGTGCCCCTTCTTCCCGCAATTAAAGCAAGCTGATCCTCAGATACCTGTAAGCCTGTATATAAAGCGGCAGCAAGTAATTCAGTCTGATATACCTGTGAACCCACTCCCTGACAACTGTCTATCATTTCCTCTAATCCTGCATCCTTCTTTAGGCCCACCATTGCCTTTTGACAATCAACATTGGCATTCTCTCTGACCGTAATTTTTGTTATATCTCTTGCCCCTGGGACATCCCCTAAAGTTCTAACTATGGCTTCCTGCATATGAGCCACAAAGTCAGTGAAGGGTTCTTGGGGTCCCTGTTTCACCTTGGACATAGACAGGCCTTGATCTTTATCAGACACCAAAGATTTCCAAGCCTTTGCAGCACAAATGGCAATGTGATTATAATCTGCTGCTTGATAATATAACTGCTGTGCGGGCACTGAGTATACACCACTACCTGTCATCTTGTCTATTTCTTGTTGGGGCCTAGGGAGCGTCTGAACCACCTTCTTACATTCCTCTATGTAGGCAGCATTCCAGACCACATTTTGCCCAGGGGTCAAACATGCTCGGGCAAGAGCATACCAGTCACAAGGGCACATGGTGTTGGAGTCAGCTATGTTGTCTAAACAACTCATTGTATAAAGGGCATTGGGGCCATAACAGGAGCAAGCATCTTTTAATTCTTTTACCAGTTTCCACGAGAGGGCAGCATAAGCATGCCTCATTCGCGTAGGGTCAGTTGGGTTGTCAGATACAACAGTGACAGGGAACGTGTGAGCCGCTATCTCACCCGCTCCCCTTGCCTGCTGTGTTATTTGCTGAAAGGGAGTTATGGTGGGGGCTACAGGGGTGGATGAAAGGTCCCAGTGGGACTCATATGGAGGAGCTGATGGATAAGGGGAACAAAAGTCTATCCCTGTTTTTTCCTTTTTTTTGGCCGGTTCTTGGTTACTTAAAGTTTCCTCAGCCATTCTGTTATTAATTTCACTTTCCCAGCTTGTCTCCTGAGCCTGATTGCACCCTTCTTCCTCAGTCAGAGTCCGTATCTTCCTTAAAGGTCTTTATGAATTTGTCAGGACCGTAAAAGGCAAATTTCAAGACATTCCACAAAATATTACCCATCTTGGTTTTCCAAGTCCTGCAGCGACTATTTCCCAGGCTCTTCTATCCTCTCAGAAAGTTCTCTCTGTTCCGGGCACCATTTGTCAGAGTTCTTTGTCAGGGTTTGCCCAACTTGCCTGAAGGGGCAGCTGGTTACTTACCTCAAAGGAGAAGGTGCCAGTGTTTTCTCCAGAACAGAAAAGTCATGGCTCAAAGGTATATGCAAAGAAGGTTTATTAAGGTCTCCCTCAGGAAGCCTTACAGCCAGATCTTAAGGCAGGCTCTCCTTCCCTCCAAGGCCTGGGTCTTATATCTACCCCAGATCCATATACCACACATGACACAGCCCAGCTGAGCAGAATTGTGAGAAGGGAGGTAAATTGTGAGAGGGGAAGTGCAATTACAAGGGCATGAAGACCCCAGGGTGTGGAGACACTAGTTGGGAACCTAAGGTATCGCACATAAGAGAGTCTTGAGCAAAGCAATATCCCCTGGCCAGGGACGGTGCAATGTGCTCTGACTTCCACGTGACCCAACTAATTCCCAGGCCTCACACTTCCCTGTGCCATAGCATCACCATTTGCAGTCTTGCACATATTTTATGATCCTCACATCAGGGTAGTTTTCCTTGAAAAGGAAATCTTGAAAGATGTTATCTAGGCTATTTTTTTAATCATGGCTTTCAAATAGTTCAATAATTTTTAAATGATCTCTCCTGGATCTATTTTTCAGGTGAGTTGTTTTTCCAATGAGATATTTCATACTGTCTTCTATTTTTTTTCATTATTTTGGTTTTATTGTTTCTTGATTTTTCATAAAGTTATTAGCTTCCATTTGTTCCATTTTAATTTTTAAGGAATTATTTTCTACAGTGAACTTTTGGACCTCTTTTTCTATTTGGCCAATTCTGCTTTTTAAGGCATTCTTCTCCTCTTTGGCTTTTTGCCATTTGATCTACTCTGTTTTTAAAGGTGTAATTTTCTTCAGTATTTTTTTGTACCTTCTTTTCCAAGATATTGACTTATTTTTCATAATTTTCTTGCATCACTCTAATTTCTCTTCCCAATTTTTCCTCTACCTCTCCTATTTTATTTTCAAACTCCTTTTTGAGCTTTTCCAAATCCTGAGACATATTCATATTTTTTTGGAGGCTTTGGATATAGGAGCTTTGACTTTGTTGTCTTCTGAGTGTGTGTTTTCATCTTCCTTGTCACCATAGTAACTTTCTGTAGCCAGAGTTTTTTTGCCTGTTGTTTACTCATTTTCCTAGCACGTTACTTGAGTTTTAACTCTTTCTTAAAGTAAGACTCTGCTTCCAGGGTGGTGGGTGCAGTGTACTAGGCTTTAGGGCTTTTTTGCAGCTGTTTTCAGAGATACTTCTAGGGACCTGTAAGTTTTTGGTTCTTCCAAGGTGTTATGCTCTAAGAAGAGGTGTTTACTGCTCTCTTGGCCTGTGCTCTGGTCTGTGAGTGACCACAAACACTTTTTTTCTGCCCTAGAACTGTGAGGAAGGTCCCCCTTTCGCTGAGGCCACAAACTCTAATATGCTAGTGCTCCTCTTTGCCTTGGGACTGACAACGAGGAATGAGATCCAGATCCAAGTATGGGCAAAGCAACCAAGTCCTGCCTCAGTAGTAGCAAAAAGACCCCTATAATCTCCCTCTGACCAGTTGTTTGACTACCTTATTGTCTGGGGGTTGAGGGCTTCAGAAGCAGCCACTGCCACTGCTGATTCAGTGGCTCCCAAGGCCTGCTCTGGGTTTGCTGGAGCCTGGTCTGTGCTGGCACAGCCTGTGCTGGACTGCACCCCTCTCACCCCAGTGTGATAGACTTTTCCTGTCGACCTTCCAACTTGTCTTGGACTGGAAATTTGTTTAGCTTTGTCTTTTTGTGGGTTCTGATGCTCTAGAATTTGTTTAGAGTCATTTTGAAAAGGTATTTGGATGGGTTTAGAGGACATCTCAAGCAAGTGCTTGCCTTTATTCTGCCATCTTGGCTCCATTGTTTTCTTAAGATCTATTATTTCTGTCCTAATTAATTTTTTTTTATATTTTAGGTAATTTTTTTTATTATTCTTTTGAATCATCCTGAAATTCTTACAATTGGTCCTTTGTCATTTCAGGGGGATCTACAGAATTTCTTGTGATATCTTCATTTTCCTCAAGACATTTTGATTCAGTTTCCTTTATTGCAAATTAACTATCCATCAAAATGGTTCCTTCTCCCAAAATGTCTGTTTATTACTCCTCTTCAGTCAGCTTTTTAAAAAAATCAGTTACCCTGCTGGTGACTTCTCAAAGGCATCCTTGCTGAAAATCTCTCTCTCTTTCTCTCTCTCTCTCTATCCCCCTCTCTCCACACACACACACACACACACACACACACACACACACACACACACACATCATTCTGAGATATGTTTTCATCAGAGGGTGAGAGTAGCCAAATGGGACACTACTGAATGGAGATATGGAGTAGCCACTGTAGTAGGACTTAATCTCTACCTTTGACAGTTTCAATCTTCAGAAGGCCATTGTTCTCTCTTCAGCTGAGTTTCTTGATCCCATACACTGGCATCAGCTGAGTGTGTCTTAAGACACTGTAAGGAAAAAGCCCTGAGAAGCCTTTGCTCTTGCTTCATTTATCCATGTTACCCTCACTCCTTTTATTGGCTACTTATGTCCTCCATAGGTGTTCAGGGAGGATGAGCACCTCTGGTGTGAGGGCTTGCTGAGCCCTTTTCAAGACTGCCCATCCACCTTTGAAATTCACTTGCCATCCAACTCTCACCTGTGGCTCCAAGAAGCTGTAGCGTGGGCAGTGGCCATACACCTTGCCATATTGATAGTTCCTGGGCTCTGCAAGGAATAGGAGCCTCTGGAGGCTATCATGCTGGGAGAGGGTTATAGCAAGAAAGTTTCATTTGGGGGTTCCCTAGCCTATAGATACCAATATCTTTGCCTGTCAGGGAACTTATAAAAGAAAAGCAAAATCATTCTACTTGTTTTCAGATACCAGGCCATAGTTTTCTTGGTCAAACCACCAATTCATCTTTGTCTCCATCATTCAGTTCACAAACTTTGGTGGTAGGGTATTTCTGAGCATGGTACTGCATCTGGTGTGGAACACCATGTCCCAAGGGTAGCCATGGTCAGATATTCGGCTCATGTCCCATAACCCATGCCTGGTGCTCATAAATACCTGAAAAGCAATACCAAGTAGGGCTGAACATAGGCCAGTTTGGTCTGACCACTCAGGTAACAAATCCCAAATTAGATTTTGCCTCCAGATTTTCACTAAGACAAATCAGGTTATCTACATCACACCTCATCAGCCTTCTCCTAAAGCTCAGCTGCAATATCTCAGCCTGAATTTCCAGACCCAGTCACCAGAATTCTCTTTCCTTCGAATCTTTCTGAATTTCTTCTATTGGCACCTATGGAAATACTGGCCTTTAGACCTCTCAGTACTTGTAAGGGAAGGAAGAGAAAGGATATGAATTTCCTCGTAGGCCAATTATGTCAATGTGATACCATCATTTCCTTGTAAACTAATTTCCATTTTTGTTTATGCCTTCTAGGTTCAGTACCCGCTCTCCCCCCTCTTCTGTTTTTTGAGTTAAAGCTTCAACAATGCCAACTGGCAAATGCAAAGAGTCAGTTAACCCCAGAACCAATATTTCAGTGCCTGAGGTATATCTGCCCTTTTGAATCACAGGACTTTAACGTCTGGCCTGGGGAACACAGGGTCACAACTCAGGGTCTGAGGTTTACATTTTTACTAGGAATAAACAAACATTCTTAATCAGAGGCAAAATCAAACCTTTGCTCTGAACATCAAACTCAGTCTATTCTCAATTGCCCTGCTACTTAAGCGTAACCTTTAAAAATTTACTCTTGGCTCCCTAGATTTCTTTTTCCATCATGTTCCAGCAGCCTTCTGATCCTGGAAGATACCTCCACCATGTCTCCACACAGGTACCTTCCATATTAACCCCTCACCTTTCAATCTCCTTTTATGTATAATTTCCTTCTATTAGAATGCGAACTATTGTGAACTTATCCAACCATTGTAGAGAGCAGTTTGGAGCTAAGCCCAAAGGGCTATAAAATTGTGCATACCCTTTGACCCAGCAATACAATTACTGGGTCTGTCTTCCAAAGAGATCATACAAATAGGAAAAGGATCCACATGTACAAAAATATTTATAGCAGCTCTTTTTTGTGATGTTAAAAAAATTGGAAATTGAGAGGATGCTCATCAATTGGAGAATGGCTGAACAAGTTATGGTGTATGAATGTAATGGAAGATTATTGTTCCACAAGACATAATGAGCAGGTGGACTTCAGAAAAACCTGAAAAGACTTGCATGAACTGATGCTGAGTGAAGTGAGAAGAACCACAAATTCACTGTACACAGTAACAGCAACATTGTAAAATGACCAATTTTTTTAGACTTGGCTCCTCTAAGCAATGCAATGATCTAAGACAGTTCTGAGACTCATGATGAAAAGTGCTATCCACATCCAGAGAAAGAATTATGGAGTCTGAATGCAGATCAAAGCATGATATTTTCTCTTTTATTTTTGTTTCTTCTTCCTTATGGTTTTCCCCCTTGGTTCTAATTCTTTTTATAACATGTCTAATGTGAAAAAGTGTCTTACATGATTGCACATGTAGAACATATATCAGATTGCATGCTGTCTTGGAGAGGAGGGAGGGAAGGGAGGGCGAGAAAATTTAGAACTCAAAATCTGATAGAAGTGAATGTTGACAACTGAAAATAAATTTTTTTAAAATAAAGAATGGGGGCAGCAGAGCCAAGATGGTGGCATAGGAGCAGCAAGGTATGGCAGCTCCCACACAGCCACCTCAAAATACCCATAAAATATGACTCTAAACAAATTCTAGAGCTCTAAAATGCACACAAATATACTTTGTGCTGAAGGCAGCTCAGCTAGGAGGGACCATCTCAGCGCTGGGAGCCGAAACTAGCCCAGCCTGAAACCGCGGCATGGACCTGGGGGCGGCCTGACAAGCTGATGCTGGAGCATCAGGAGGGCAGATCTGCGGCAGCTGTGGCAGTTTCCAGAATTATCAAGCCATAAGAAGAAAAAAAGGACTAAGTGAAAGGTCAGTGAAACTTGGCTAAAATTGGGAGTGAAAAGCAGGTCCAGCCAAACTGCCTCCAGGGCAAGGAAGCAGCAGCAGAGGCCCTGCAGTTGCCTCCACGTTGCTGCTTCAGAGTTCCTGGCCTGCAGACTGCAGGGGGCCAAGTGATCGTTCAGAGGCCAAGTGCTCTTGCGTCGAGCGGCCTGGATCCAGATTGTGGTCTTGGGTGGTGGTCCTGGGGTGCATTTTCAGTGAGCCAAAGCTGGTGGGGACTGCAGAAGTCTTCTAAAAGTGCCGGCAGCTGGGAAAACCCCAGCAATTTGGGACAGAGCTTTCCCCTCTGGAAGCAGAGTTCCACAGAGCTAAAAAATCATTGACTGGCCAACCATGAACAGGCAAAGGAAGCAAAGTAAGAACAGCAACCAAACTCTAGATTCCTTCTTTGGGGAAAATAAGGATCAAAGCAGGGAATGGGAGGAAGACAACACAATCAGAACTCCTGCACCAAAACCTTCCAAGAAATATGAAGATTTTCTAAAAGCTAGAGATCAGCTTAAGAAGGATTTTGAAAACCAAATGAGATAAGTGGAGGAAAAATTGGGAAGAGAAATAAGAATGATACAAGAAAATCATGAAAAGAGAGTCAACAACCTGACTGAAGAAATTAACACCTTAAAAAATAGATTAAATCAAAT
>JAQQSV010006340.1:0-14303 GCA_028646515.1 Pseudochirops corinnae | reverse complement strand
AGGTGAAATTCTGAGGTGGGAGAGGATTGGAATGAGAGGAGACAGGGAGAGACAGAATGAGATTAATCATCTCATAAAAAAGAGGCAAGGGATAATTGTTACAATGGAGGGGAATAACAGGAAGGCAAAAGGGAAAGGCTCAACCTTACTCTCATTGAATTTGGCTTAGGGAAGGAATGACATAAACTCTAAACTGGGTATCTTGCCACACAGGAGAGTAGGGGGCATGGGAATGAGAGGGGAGATGATGGAGGGGAGGGGAGGTCGGGGGGGATGGTTACTGGAAGCACACACTTCTGTAAAGGGACAGAGACAGGGTAGAGCATAGAACAAGGGGGGGGGAGGGATAGGAAGAAGAGACATATAATCAGTCTCTCTCAATACATCCACTGTGGAGATGTTCTGGGTAATTACACATGTATAGCCTGTATTGAATTGCTTGTCCTTCCAGTGGGGGTGGGTGAAAAGGGAGGAAGGGAAAGAATCTAGAATTTAAAGTGTTATAATCAAAGGTTAAAAATACATATATATGTATATGTATATATATTATTATTATCATTATTATTATTAACTACATGCAACTGAGAATTAAGATATATAGGCACTGGGGTAGGGAGACCCATCCTTCCTTACCAGAAAGTCAGAGGGGCGATAAGGGAGGACATAGGAGAGAGCAAATTGTGGGAAGGTCTATACAGTGGGATGGCTGTTTTGAGATGGTTGGTAGGGGAAAGATGGGGAGAAAATATGTAACTCAAAATCTCATGGAAATGAGTGATATAAATAAGACAATAAATAAATTAATTTATTTTAAAAAAACAAAAACAAAACAAAACAAAATCCAAGAAAAGTCCACATCATTGACCCCTAACTATTAGTGGTCCCTAAGCACAATCTACCAAATTACTCCCATAACTTGTCCTAAATTTATGGTGCTACAACTACATTTTATATCAGCTGTCAGAATTACCAGTCATTAGTTTCTTTAGAAGACTTCCTACAGACCTTAGTGAGTTGAGTACTATGATTATCACTGGTCCTAGAACTGGTGACAGAAGTGAAAGATTGTGGATGAAGGAAAAGCCCAGGAGTGTTTGTGTTGCAGTGTTGTCTAGTATAGTTAATCAAGAAGAATTTATTGAGTACTTCTAAATAACAGGCATTGCCCTAAGCACTAAGCAAAAACGAGGTACTTGGCCTCAAGGCATTCACATTTGAAGGGGGAAGATGACATGCAAAAAACTATCTGCTTACAAGATTTATTTTCTGTTAGGTGGATAATTATCTCAGAGTAAAAGCACTAGCAATAGTCAGGACTTAGAAAGACCTCTTGAAGGTGGTATTTGAGCTGAGTCTTAAAGAAAACCCAGGGAAGCCAAGAGGCAGAAGTGAGGAAGAAGAATATTCCAAGATGGAAGTGCAACCATTGAAAAAGCAAAGAATATAGTATCCTTTGATCAGTGAGAAAGTCATGGTAGCTGGATTGTGGAGTACGTGAAAGAGAGTAAAAGTATAAAAGGATTGGAAAGTGAGAAAGTACATACTACTTCTTTTAAATGATACACAGAATATTGTAAAAAAGCTAAAAGAGAAACAGATAATTATAGGAAAATGAGCCATCCACAAAATAAGCCAATTACAGGAATACCTATAATGCTTATACTAACACCCTATTTTTATTCACCTTGTTCTTTAGAGATCCTGTGCTTTCTTCCAATCTAATATCTACCAATTTGGATTCCAAATTACTAATCTGTGGGAATGGAACTAAGATGGCAAAATAAAGCAGAGACTTGCTGAAGCTCTTCCCCAAACCCTTCAAAATACCTGTTAAAAAACTACTATAAACAAATTCTAGTGCAGCAGAAGCCACAAAATGACAGACTAAAACAAATTTCCAGCCCAAGACCATCTGGAAGGCTAACAGGAAAGGTCTATTGCACCAGACTGGGAGAGTAATACAGTCCAGTGTGGGCCACACTGGCAGAAATGAGGCTGGGTCAGGCCTCATGGGGCTGAATCACTGGGAGCTGTGGCAGTTTCCAGACTTCTCAATCCACAAATGCCAAAGACAACTTTAAAGCTCGGTTGGAAAGGTTGGTGGGACATAGGTGAGAGAGGAGTATAGTCTGGCCCCAGTCCCAGTCCTAGGGCAGGGGCAGCCACAGGAGGAGGAGTGGCAGTGGCAGCTGTTTTTAGAACTCTTGGCCCAAAGATTGTAGAGGAATCAAGAGGCTGATCAGAGGGAGATTACAGAGATCTCTTTGCTGGCTCTGAGACAGGATTCTCTTGCTTTACCCATGCTTGGATCTCGGTCACAATCCTGGGTGGTGGTCCTGGGGAGGGGAGGAGCACAGGCCTGGAAGAGCTTATGGCACTAGTGGATAGGGAATCCTCCTCACAGTTTCAAGGCAGAAAAAAGAGCTTGTGGTTACTCACACAGCAGAACGCAGAACAGAAGCGGAGTAAACAGCTCTCCTTTCTTTTTTTTGGAAGGAGGAAGGCAAGGCAATTGGAGTTAAGTGACTTGCCCAAGGTCACACAGCTAGTAAGTGTATCAAGTATCTGATGCCGTATTTAAGCTCATGTCCTCCTGACTTCAAGACTGGTGCTCTATTCACTATACCACCTGGCTGCCTGCCAACAGCTCTCTTTTTATCATACCACATTGGAAGAACTGAAAATGTACAGGTCCCTAGGAATATAGCTGAAAAGAGCTGCACAAAACTCCTGAAGTTTGGGATAGTACACCCTCCACTTAACAAAGAACTCAAAAGTCAAATAATTAGCTGAGAAAATGAGCAGACAGTGAGGAAAAAAAACAGACTATAGACTCTTACTTTGGTAGCAAGGAAGAACAAAACATAGAACCAGAGGAAGACAACAAAGTCAAACTTCCTACATCCCAAGTCCCCCCCAAAAAATATGAATTGGTCACAGGCTATGGGAGAGCTCAAAAAGGATTTTGAAAATTAAGTAAGAGAAGTAGAGGAAAAATTGGAGAGAGATGTAAGAGTGATTCAAGAAAATCATGAAAAATGTGTCAACAGCTCACTAAAGGAGACCCAAAAAATAAATGCTGAAGAAAATAACATATTTAAAAATAGACTAACCCAAATAGCAAAAAAAGTCCAAAAATTCAATGAGGAGAAGAAAACCTTAAAAAGTAGAATTGACCAAATGGAATGGGAGGTCCAAAAGATCACTGAAGAAAATAATTTCTTAAAATTTAGTATGGAGCAATTGGAACTAATGACTTTTTTAGAAATAAAGAAAATTGTAAAATAGAACCAAAAGAATGAAAAAAAAATACAAGATGATATGAAAAATCTCACTGGAAAAACAACTGACCTGTAAAACATCTAGCAGACAGAATTTAAAAATTATTGTACTACCAGAAAACCATTATCAAAAAAAGAGGCTGGACATCATTTTTTCAAAAAAATTATTAAAGAAAAGTACCCTGATACTCTAGAACCAGAGAGTAAAATAGAAATCGAAAGAATTCACCAAATACCTCCTGAAAGAGATCCCAAAAGGAAAACTTCTAGAAATACTGTAGCCAAATCCCAGAGTTCCCAGTTCAAGGAAAAAATATTGCAAGCAGCCAGAAAGAAAAAACTTCAAGTATTGTGGAAACACAATCAGGCTAAGACAAGATTTAGCAGAGGGCAAAGGATCTACGATTAAAACCAAGAATCACCTACCCAGCAAAACTGAGTATAATCCTCCAGGAGGAAAAAATAGATAATCAATGAAATACAGGACTTCCAAGCATTCTTGATGAAAAGACCAGAGCCAAATGGAAAATTTGACTTTCAAATTCAAGACTCTGTGCTAGACACTGAGGATGCAAATGAAAAAGTAAGATGGCCCTTGTAATCAAAAAGCTTACATTCTAATGGTGGAGACAAAACATAAGAGGTTTCAGTTGGAAAAAGTCAAATGGTCCCATAAATGAGCAACAACACACAAGGTAATGTACTTTCTTTAGTATCATTTTTATTGCTATAGGTAGATAAATGGACAGATATATAGATGATAGATAGATTTAGATATAGATGACAGAGAGAGATGTGTTGAACAATTTGGCATTGCCATATACTATTTTTCCTAATTAAAATGTGGGCTCACTAAAAATGGTCACTTTTTACCTTTAATTTCTATCCATAACACATAACAGTACTTTGCATACCTTACGCGCTTATTAAATGCTTTTATCTCCTCCCACTTATTCACTCAATGTTAAGATTTTTGCTACTCAGAACTTTCTTTGTGTCTTCAGTATCTGTAAAGTCTAAAGAGCATAGAGTCAGGAAGTAAAGCACCTGTAGAAACAGTTGCCAGATATGACATGGACAACATTGACTACCCTACAAAATGGATGCAGATGTGCCCTGGAATCAGGACTGGACACCAGGGAGGAGCTGCATTCCTAAGATTTTGTATGGAGGAATCTGCCAGTATATAATAGCACATAAGGAAATATGGTACTTGTGGTCAAACTCAGGTCTTTTTTTCTGCTTCAATCAGGCAAACTACTTTGCATGCCAGGGAAATTATAATTGATTTGCAGTTAGTGTTGACAATGACAAGACTGGTAGGGAAATTATTTTCACCAGGCATAGAGAGAAGAATTCTTGGTGGAAGAAAGAGTAGGAAAGTTGCTACATTCACACATCTAGTTGACTTGGATTTCATCTTACTGATACATGAACCAATCCACAGATTCTAAAGGTAGTAGTTTGCATAGAGGAGATGATGTGGTACAAAGGTTAGTATGCTGGCAAGCAATAAAAGACCCCACTAATATGAATTCAAATCTCATCACAATTTTCCTTTAAAAAATCCCTTCCTAACCAAAGTTCTTATTTGCCATCAAAACTGTTAAGAACATATACATATGAGGAATGATGTTGAAACATGCTACTCACCTCCCGACAAGTGATGGAATCAAAGTTGAGAATGAGATACATTCTCAGACACAAATGATCATTGGAAAATTTCTCAAGGAGGAGATGGTGAAGACAAAGTAAGAAAGGTACCTTATCTTCTAGTTAAAGTTTTCATACATATGTGATTGAGCTGATTTCAAGGTGTATGCTTTATTTCTGTTCTATTTCACTTACTAAGAATCAACAAAAGAGAGGCATGGTATGATGGGCATAAATGAGAAAGAAATGGGGAGTCATTGTACAATCTACATTCAACTTTTGAGAATTAGCAGTATCTCATTTGAATAGTCAAGGTAAGATGCTGTAGGGAAAGATGAACTATTAAAACAAATTAGGAAGGAAGCAAAAATTTTCTAACAAATCCCAAGATAGTGACATGAGCAGAATACTCACAGATTTGATGCTAGGAGAGAGGAATCAGAAGTAGCTAATACCTTATTAAAACTGGAATTGAAATATTGAAGTATTTGGGAGTACAAGAAGTTCTTAATATATATAGTATGCCTAAGTGAGATTTAAGATGTAGGGATGATGTACATAAGAAGGATGAAGTGTGATAGAGTTGTTTTTAAGCTGTACAAAATTATGTCAGATAATTGTTCCCTTTCATCCTGAGAAAGAATGAAATACATTTCAGGGAGGAGAACAGCTAAGCAGAGCTGAGTAGTAGGATGCCTGGGAGTAGGAAAGGGCAAAAGAAAGAAATATTGATAGAATTACCAACATCTAGAGTAAGAGAGAGTTGACAGAGGCATACAATCTAGCAAGTGGAGAAGTCAGGGAGAAGACTACCAAGGGAGTAGGATAAAGCACCAGAGACTCCAACTAGAACCTCACCCAGGACAGTAATGTAATTTTTGGAAATGTCAAAGGTCTCTGAAGGAAATTTTTATTGGAGAGTCTTTTCTACAGTCCCAAATGTGAGACCTATTTATTTCTATTAAGCATTTTAAACAAAATCCCAACTATCTCACATAATTTCCTCACCAAGTACTATTCCCCAAGCAGTTTAAGAAAACAATAGAAAAGACTGACTGTGTTTGATAGTACATTGAACCTAATATTGTAATAGTTTTCTATTTCTTTCAAGTGTAATCAGGGGCCCAAGTGCACTGATGCAAAACTGTCCTTTTGAGTACAAATTGATTATTCAATGCTCCATGTCTGCATGAGGGATGGAGTTGGGAAGAACTTGGGAGAGGAGAGGACTTAGTTCTCTAGCTTCATCATATGAGAGAAGACACATCATTCCAGATACTCTTTAGAGAGATCATGAAGGGAGGGGAAAACTTTTAAAAGAAGCCAGCATGTAGAGAAGTATCTTGATTATTCCCCCCATCCTGAGCTTGCCAGATTAAAGACTTTGGGTAATTTTCACTTTGGTGAGATCTAGGACTGTGCTATCTTCTGAGGCTGATTCACTCTTTGAAATGTTCTTTGTAACAACAGAGGGTTCTGCCAGATTTGGTGTCTCAACTCAGCTCTTGGAGACCACAGAAAGCATCAATAGCTTAGAAAAAGGTACAAAAGGGTATAAGCAATTTGTCCAGCCTAAGGACAGATTTTTTTCACATGCACTGAAATCCTGCCAGTGCAAATAAATGATCAGGATCCAACTATGGCTGGGGGGGATAAGGGAGGAAGAAGCCTGTAGCCATTTCTTTCTGGGACAAAAGTGATTCAGCTTAAAATTTCAAAAGTCAGAGGCTTCTCAAAATCTGAAGGTGCTGGTTCAATATCCTAGAGGCTAACACTTTCAAGATCAAGAAGAAAGCTGCTGGTAATGGAAAGCAGAAGTGAGTTGCAGCTCTTGAGAACTTCATAAATCCTTTCCCATTTTTACCTTTCTCTTCCATCTTTTTTAGCTCTCCCTTACACCCTACCACCTGTCTTTCACATTCCTTTTCTGTTTTGAGCATTCATACTCACTCAGTCAGCAGGAACATTGACATCAACACCAAAGTAATATTGTCACCTACTGCCATTCACAAAGGCTTCTGAGGATGAAGAGAATATATCATTAATGGATCAGTCTCACCTGGGCATGAAGTCTCTGGCGAAGTGCCAGAGGGATTTCCCTACGGTTTCATGTTATAAAACATTTTAAAATGATATAAATTTGTGTGCAGATTTGTGATCAAGTTAAAAAAAGGCAAGACTGGATAAAGAAATAGATATTTAAATCCTACTTCTTACAATGAAAAGAAAAAGCAAAACCGGGAATCTTCAAAATTTTAATTTTAAATAGATATGTAGACAAAGAAAAAAATCAAGTTGTGGCTTAATAGAAGAGATTACAAAGAGACAAATTTTGGCATGATTTCAGGAAAAACTCCTAACAATTAGAGGTATGCAAATTGGGAATTCCCTGGCTTGAGAGTTCTTATAATCTCCATCCTAGGATCATGCACAAGGTACATGCTAATTTTGTAGCTATGCTATAACGAGGAATTTTTTACTATGTGTTGTGCTTAAAAGTTATTGGGAAATTTTTGAACTCTCAAATTCTGTCTCTGGATAAAAGTGTCAATTTTAAAGAAGACACATAATAGATGACAGACTCCAAAAGAGATCTTGAGGGGACTGGAATAAGAGTGTGATTATTCTAATAAAATAAATTTTAATGGAAATAAATGTAAATTATCATAATTGTTTTCAAAACCATGACCTTCACAAGTTCAACATGTGAGCAACATGGTTAGGTTATAGTTTGTATGGATAAGATATGGTAGATTTAATGGACTCCAAACTCATTTGTCAGCGGTGTGATATAACAATCAAAAGAGATCACACAATTTTGGAAATAAGGTGATATTTCTTCTGTACTCTGCCCTGCTCAGTCCACCTATTGGAGTATTTTGTGTATTTCTGAACACTATATTTCAGGATTGGCATTAACATAGTAGAGGATTTCAAAAGGAAAGCAACCAGTGAAGTGTCCTGAGTCCATGTAATATAGATACACATTGAAGGAAATGGCAGTTTAAACTGAATTGGAGAAGACTTTGGTCGCACATGTGTAGAGTAGAATTAGAACATATCTTCAGGACTGTAACATAAAAAGGGTCTTAGATTTATTCTGTTTAGTTTCATGGAGAAGAACTAAGATCATTGGGAGAAAGATATAACGGCATACATGTAAGTGAGAGTTTCCAGAGTCTAGGTGTCAAATTGTCAGATGTTAAATCAGTCTTCCTCTTAAGTATATGTTGCACTTGACTGCCAACATATCTTCTGGTTTTAAAATTTTGTGATTCTATAACCAGTAACTAAAATGAGGGAATATTTTCGACATAGTTCATTATAGTAACTATAGTAAACTAAATTTATCAACATTTTTGACAATTTTTCATGTTATACACATGGATAAGGTCACAAAATGTAAGCGAGCTATGGCTGGGTGGGTGTGGAACTGGTTGAATGGCAGGAACCAAAGTATAGTAACTAGTTCCATGCTGGCTCAGAAGAAGGTCCCTAGAGGAGATTAGTAGGGATCTGAGCTAGTTCTGCATTCTTTAACATTTTCATTATCACTTTGCTCAAATTAGTCCATGGCATATAAAAAATTTTCAGCTGACGGGAAGCTGCTGTCCCAAGGGTTAGGTTGTCTTGTGAGTTAATGAAAACCTCTACTTCATTGAAGATTTTCAAGTGGAGTAAGGATGAGCACTTTTCAGGAATATTATATTAGGGATTCTTTTCAAGTGTGGGACGGACTCAAAGATTGCTAAGACCTCTTTCATTTCTACAATTCCATGATTGGAATAGTAATAGAGGAAGCAGGCAGTTATATCAAGGACATGGATTAATATATGTAGCACTGAATGCAGATGCCTTTTTTTCTTTAAGGAGAGAGAGGAAACAGAGAGAAGACATGAAAAGAAGTTTTGATGAATAAACAAGAGTAGTTGAACAAGCTTATATGATACCCTTAAACAGGAAATGAAATGATCTACCAAACACAGAGAATGAGAGAGAAGTTACAGCTTTGCAATACCAATTATGTAGAGCTAACATTGATGTCAAACCTTGGGTTCTATAATTAACAGTGTCATTCTTTGTACTTAGCTGCAACCACAGTCCAAAGAGAAGAAATAAAGAATCTATATACTATATTGACCATGAAATCTAGTATGCCCCAGTGCAACAGTGATGACATTTAGACAGAGGAATAGAACCATATATATGACACATATTGGATTATCCAGGGGGAAAGACATATATAACAGTTTCTTTACCTTTGACTTCTGTTAATATAAGAATAATGGAACTTGGCACTTAAAAATGAAATTACTGGGGAGGACGGGCTAAAGGCAAGATGGCAGTGTAGAAGCAGCAAAACTCTATGGCTCCCCCCATAACCACCTCAAATATCTATAAAATTTCACTCTAAACAAATTTTAGAGCTCCAGAACCCACAAAGTGACAGAGAAACAAATCTCCCAATGAAGGCAGCCCAACAGGCAGACAGGAAGGGTTAATTGCAGCAAACTGGGAGCTGAGCCCAGCCCCATATGAAACTGTGGTCTTAGCCCCAGGGTAGCCCAACCAGACCAGCTGGAGCATTCTGGAGAGTGAAAACAATCATCCAGAGGCTAAGCGCTCTTCCCTTAACCTGCCTGGATTGGGATCTTGGTCTTAGGTGGTGGTCCTGAGGTGTGTTTTCAGTGAGCCAAAGCTGGTGGGGGCTGCAGAGATGGCATCCTCCTAATAGCTCCAGTAGCTGTGAAAACCCCAGCAATTTTGGACAAAGCTCCCCCATCTGGAAGCTGAGTTCTACTGTGGCAAAGAGATCAAAAGTCAAGTTAGTTGACTGGCAGCATGAGCAGGCAAAGGAAGCAAAGCAAGCACAGCAATCCAACTTTAGATTCCTTTGTTGGGGACAAAAAGAATCAAAGCAAGGAACGGGGGGTAGACAGTACATTCAGAACTCCTGCACCAAAAGCTTCCAAGAAAAATAACAACTGGCCATGGAGGAGTTCCAGAAGGATTTTGAAAACCAAATAAGAGAAGTGGAGGAAAAATTGGGAAGAGAAATGAGAATGATGCAAGAAAATCATGAAAAGAGAGTCAACAAACTGAAGAAAATAACACCTTAAAAAATAGGCTAATTCAAATGGCAAAAGAGGCCCAAAAAGCCAATGAGGAGAATAATGCATTAAAAAGCCTAATTTGCTAGATAGAAAAAGAATTTCAAAAGCTCAATGAAGAGAATAATTCCTTCAGAATTAGACTGGAGCAAATGAAAGCAAATGACTTTATCAGAAATCAAGATACTATTAAACAGATCCAAACAAATGAAAAAATAGAAGGCAATGTGAAATATCTCATTGGAAAAACCACTGACCTGAAAAATAGATCCAGGAAAGAAAATTTAAAATTTATTAGACTACCTGAAAACCATGATCAAAAAAAGAATCTAGAAATCATCCTTCAAGAAATTCTCAAGGAAAATTGCCCTGACATTTTAGAACCAGAGGGCAAAATAGAAATTGAAAGAACTCACTGATCACCTCCTGAAAAAGATCCCAAAAAGAAAACTCTTTGGAATATTATAACCAGGTTCTAGAGTTCCCAGATCAAAGAGAAAATATTACAAGCTGCCAAGAAGAAACTATTAGAATACTGTGGAAACACAATCAGGATAACGCAGGATCTAGCAGCTTCCACATTAAGGGATCGAAGGGCCTGGGATATGATATTCCAGAGATCAAAGGACCTGGGATTAAACATGAAATTATTTCATATTTAAAGGAATTGTGGGGCACAAAATCTCACAGCAGACCTGAGAATTATTTTATGTTCTCTAACCTATAATATGTTCTAATATCTAATCTCTATTATAGCAAATTTTAGAATATGAAATAAACTAGAATATCATTTAAAAAAATAATGGAATTACTTGAAATGAGAAATAATTTTGATGAGTCATATCTTATAGTTGGGTTCTATCTTTGGAATAAATGGGTTCATAAGCACATAAAATATTAGCCCTGGAATCCCAATCTCTTCCTTTTATGAATAAGAATTTGAAGCTGTAAGGTTGTGAGTTTCCCAAGATCACTCATTTAGCAACAAAGCTAGAACTGAAAACTGAAAATATGAATACAATTTATCATTTAAATGTATAATGTATAGCAAATCTTTCTGAAAATCTTAAATATCTTCCATTGTGAGCAAGTAGTACTCCTTATCCATGCTTTACATTCTCGTATGAGGATAATAATTTGCTTTGACTGATCAAAATGGTGCTGGCAAATAAGTGAATGACATTTGCCAGGCAGTAATTGTACTCATTTAATGTTCATGCTGAGTCATGGGTTGAAAAGTGACATATGAAACTATTAATGTATCTCTACAAGGTAGTCTTTTTTTTCCCTCACGCCGATAACCCTGAAGACATAATGTAACTCAGCATGAAGGACAAAAATCAATGTGTCAAACATGATGTGTTATTCCAAAAAATGATGATAGAGAAAGATTTTTGAGCATGATATTTATAAAAATGATTAATGCCAGTAACTCCTTCTTACACCATATATAAGTCATTTCAATGCACACAAGTTGAGAGGTTTTGGTTGCATTTCTTTTCTTGACAGAGTCAAATTAATGAACCAGTTTAGGCAAAACAAAACACTGAGTTGACCATTTTAGAAGCACTATGCAATATTCTAATTTTGATCTATCATATAGTGTTGAACCAGAAGGAAAAGGTATAATATGAAACAGCAGCAGTAAATACAATAAAATATGAAGCAATGAGAGGCAATGATGGGTCCTCAATCTGTTCTGCTTTAAGGGGGGGTGGGGAGGGTCTTATTGACATGAGCACAGAAAACCACTTTGAAAAACTAACAACTAACCCAGGATGGGAGTTCTCCAATTTTTGTGTTATGTATCTCTTTGGCAGTCTGTGGAAGTCCATGGACCCCTTCAAAAAATGATGTATTTTACTGCACATAATAAAATACATAAGGCCACAAATGTATTCTCTTAGAATAAAATTACTTATCAACATAAAACTCTTGCTATTTATTTTAGATGTCACATTTTTCTCAAAAATATTTTATAGCATATTTCCCAAACCACAATTTTCTTTCAATTCTATGTTGATTTTGTTTAAAGAAATATTTGAATAAAAATGAATTTGTGGTATCATCAGTGTGGATGTTTCCTTCAACAATTTAAATCACACACTGTACATTTCTGCCCTTTCTATGGGATTCCTCCATATTTTCCCATAAATTGGCCTGGATAGGTCCAAAAAACATTCTGGGGCCTTATTCACTTTCTCTTGGTATTACCAGTAAAACACAAAGGCTGTCAGCTGCAGTGTGCAATCAATTTTAAGCATGCAATCACACTAAAAATATATTAGCTTTAAAGATATGGGTTCTTCTAGGGATCATTAAATGAGCTCTTCTATTTTCCATAGGCAGTGTAATCCACTCTGGTTGCTCCTATTTATTCATAAGCTCAATCCATTGTTCTTTTGCAGTATCTACGTAAGATATATAGGCAGTATCTCCATAAAACTTGAGATATATAGATTCAGGGTGTGGAACCTGTGATCTCAAGGCCACATATGGCCTTCTAGGTCCTTTGGCATAGCCTTTTTACTGAGTTCAAGTTTGAGATAACAAATCCTTTTATTAAAGGGATTTGTTCTTTGCAGTTTGTATTCAATCAAAGGGCCACACTCAAGGACCTAGAAAGCCACATGTGGCCTCAAGTCCACAGTTTCCTCTCCCCTGATTATCTTGTTGATTGCAAGGCACATTCCATACAGTCTGTTCATCTACATAGAATGATTAGGTCAAAGACTTCTGAGTAGTTATGAATTTCTTTTTATATTTCTTTCAGTATTTCTGTGTGTGTGTTTTCCACGATATTCCATGATATAGTTTCACGACATCTGAATTGTTTCTTTTTGACTGCATGACCTTGTAGCTCTGGAATTTGGCTACTATGTTTCTTGGAGTTTTCAATTTGGGATCTCTTTCAAGAGGAGATTGGTGAATTCTTTCAATAACTATTTTACCATAGTATTCAAGGACATCAGGACAGTTTTCTTTGACAATCTTTTGGAGGATGTTGTCCAGGCTGCTTTTTTAATTATGGCTTTTTGCAATGCTGATAATTCATAAGTTATCCCTGCTGGATCTGTTTTCTAGGTCAGTCATTTTTCCAGTCATATATTTTCCACTTTCTTCTAATTTTTTCAACTGTTATGTTTTGTTTGCCTGAATCTTGATGCATCATAGAGTCCTTAACTTCAATCAGACTGATTCTAATTTTTAGTTAATCAGTTATTAGTTATTATAATATGTAATTGGTTATATATTATAGTATTTACTTATTATTTTTTGAGGCTACTTTTTCATAAGTTCAGTTTTCATTTTTAGGGACGTATTGTCTCTACTTAGATTTTGAACCTTCCATCCTAGTTCTCCAATTATACTTTTTTAAAATTATCTTTTGTTTATTTTTAATTTACCTGATTCATTTCCACAAGATTTTGAGTTATAAATTTGTGATCCCACTGTATACCCTCTCCCCCAATCTGCTATGTCCTATATCCTCCACCATAACCCCTCTGACTTTCAGTAGAGCAAGATGGATCTCTCTATCCCACAGCCTGTTTATCTTATTTCCCAACAGCATACAAATAATAATAATAACAACAATATACATATTTTAACATATTATTTTAGATCTTTAAATTCTAGATTCTTTCCCTTCCTCTCTTGTCACCCACCTCCACTGGAAAGACAAGCAATTCAATACAGGCCATACATGTGTAGTTATACAGAACATCTCCACAAAGGACATATTGTGTAACACTGATGATATTTTCCTCCATTCTATCCTGCCCTTCTGTTTTTCTACTCTCTACTTTGTCCCTGTCCCTTTACAGAAGTTTGTTCTTCTAACAACCTTCTCCCCAATCTGCCCTCCCCTGCATCATCCCCCCTCTAATCCCCTTCCCCCTACTCTCCTGCAGGGCAAGATACCCAATATAGAGTGTATGTCATTCCCTGCCTAAGCCAAATTCAATGAGAGGTTGACCCATTCTTTTTTTGCCTTCCTGTTATTCCCCTCCATTGTAACAGTTATCCCTTGCCTCTTGTATATGAAATTATTGACCCCATTCTGTCTCTCCCTGTCTCCTCTCATTCTATTCCTCTCCCACCTCTTAATTTCACCTTTTAAAATATCATCCCTTCCTATTCAATTGATTCTGTGCCCTCTGCCTATGTTCACATATATACACACACTCCCATATGTGTTCGTATGCATATATACCCTCCTATATAGATGTATATGTATGTATACATATATATGTAT
>JAQQSV010006339.1:0-14303 GCA_028646515.1 Pseudochirops corinnae | reverse complement strand
GTCAAAGGGTATGCAATTATTTATAGCCCTTTGGGCATAGTTCCAGATTGCTCTCCAGAATGGTTGTATCAATTCACAACTCCACCAACAATGCATTAGTGCTCCAATTTTTCCACATCCTCCCCAGCATTTGTCATTTTCCTGTTTTGTCATCTTGGCCAATCTGACTGGCGAGATGTGCAGACCAAATTTTTTTAAAGAAATAATTCCCTTTTGGGTCATAAACTCAGTGTTGTAAATAACAACTGTAAGTTTGGCTAGGATCTAGAAAGAATTTTCTTTGAGAAGCAGTTGGCCTGGGACGATTAGAGAAGGGAAAACACTTAGGTTTACCCCTCTTAAAAAAAAAAAAACTTGAGAAAAAAATGTATAACTGTGTACATAATTATTAATATGTATGACTTGTTTTACTTTTATTTAAAATTCAAAATAAATTATTTGAAAGTTAGATATTGTTGAACAAATGAATAAAATGAAAAAAAAAACAGACAAAAAATTAAGAAGGTTAATAGGCTTCAGTAGATCACAGTCTTATAGACTCCTCCAGCTAGAGCTAGAAGGGGACCTAAGTAGAAATCTAGTCCTACTCCCACATTTTTACAGAAGATGAAAGTGATGTTCAAGGATGTTAAGGTTCGTGTCCAAGGTGATACAAGTAAAAAGTGTCAGAGTTAGGATCTGAACCTTGGCTTTCTGATTGCAAAGTCAGGGGGTGGAATATGGAGTTTAAAGTAAGAACACTTGGGTTAAAATCCTAACTCTGTCATGTACTGTGCTTGTGACCTTGGATAAGTGTCATAATCTAAGTTTCAATGTATGCCTCTGTGAAGTAAGAGGGTTGGACTAGATGGCATCTGAGTTTCCTTCTAATTCTAGGTCTTGGAGCCTGTGATAATCTCTATTGTCTTTTAATGTTGGGGTAGAGATACACAACCTACAAACCTTCCCTTGCCAAATTACTGGTTCATTGGAATCTCGGAGAATACTTAGATGATGACATATAGGGCAACTTTAGGTTTTTCTTTGATTCTGGGCATATGAAAAGAAAATCAGTTGGTTTTTTTTTTTTTAAACATTCTCCTCTTATTCCTTCCCTGCCTCCCCCCTTTAATAAAACCTTAAATATTTTTTGTCAAACTGTGACTCATTAAAGAAATTATGTAATCAAAACCTGTTGGCAGGCCTATAAAGTAAAGGAACTGATTTCAGGCCAGCTTACCCCTAAAATCCAAATGAAATCCGGCAGGCTCCAAGGAGACTCCAGTGCATTTGAGAACAGTGTGTGACTGAATACATAGAACCAACCTGTTGTCTGTTGGGTTGAGACACTCTGGCTTTCCCACTTGTAGCTGATAAGACTCTATATTTATTAATTATCAGAGCTTAGATATTTAGAAAGCAGGAGATTGTAAAATGCTGAACAAAGTAAGTTTTCTTGGCTGAAAGATCACTCTTTAAAATTGACTTTGGTCAGGAATATTGAGAGTTGAAAGTCTTAATTCTGTTGACATGATTGTATACACTATAGAAAATGGGAAGCAAAACACCATAGGTCTTTCATGTAGTATCCTGAGAGTACTGATAATAGAATTGAAATCCCAGCTATCTTTGTTCTTACTTGGGTGACTCTGGATAAGTTACTCACTCTGAGTCTCAGTTCTTTTATCTGTAAAATGAAGATGTGATACAAGAGAAGATGCTTTAGTGAGAGTTGTAAACTTCTAAATGGGGTGATGGATTTCTTTTCCCCAACCCTGAACTAAACTTCAAAGACAGTGATTGGATTGTCTAGACCCTTCCTATTTAGTCACATTTGTACGCAATATTTTTATCCTAATTGGACATTTTGTAAAGGTGTGGAGAAGGACTTTATTGTAAGGAGGGGGAAAACCACTCTCATACACTGGGTCTCTTCTAGTTCTAAGTGTGCGACCATTAGAAGAGGAAGTCATTACAAGTAAGAGATTATTTTATTCATAGCCCTAGCACCTAGCACCTTGCCAGGCATGTAGTAGATGCTGAATAAATGCTTATGGATTGAGTCTGTGACTTACTGTCTCATGTGCATAGATTGAGCTCATTTCAATATTTCCTGATAGTCTTTTTTAGGAACCATATGTTTTTCATTCAGGGCTTATCCCAACACTGTAGGATGCCAGATCACAGCTTCATAACCTCCTTTCTGAGCAGGTTTTTGTAATTAAAAGAGGGAGGAAGGATTACTAGGATATAGCATATGTCTTCCTTGTAATGGTAAAATCTCTTCCCTCTTGTGGAATAAATATGCTTGGAAATAAACATTCCTGTCCTCAATGGAGATGTGCCCTTCATGAATCATCTTAAGCCCACCAAAAGTCTGATCCTTCAATGAGAAATTGTTAAAACAGGCTTTATTTTTTTCCTAGTGGAGAGAATGGAGAGAAGGTTGCCTGCTGGAGGTCGTTTCAGATGTACTGACAAGTGAGCATGGTGTGATATGCCGGGTTAGCTGTCATCTTTGTTTTACTAGGATGAGTAGCAAGCTTCTAGGTAACTAAAGATTTGGATTACACTGAATAGGACTGTTGGCTTTCTAGACTTTGCAGACCACATAGAGACATATTTGGGAAGAGTACACTCCCAGTAATATTTCTTTATTAGATGACATCAAGAGTTTGAAAGCTTGCATTCTATCTTTTTTATTGCTCAACATATCTTAAAAATTATTATAAACTTGACAACATCTACAAACATGAACATTTCCATATACAAAGAACAGAAAAAAAGGATTGCATATGACATCATGACTCACTTTCACATGCATTTTTTTTTTTTTTGCTTTCATTCTCTCCAGAGAGAGCCTGGGGCTATTATTTTTCTTTGTGGAAGAAAAGCATAAAAGTTGGGATTTCTTTTAGTCTTTTTATACAGTTAATTACTACTCAGTAACCTCACATGCTTATGATATACTTCGCTAAATATACTGTGTTTCCTAGGAACAAAACCCAGATCTAGGAGTGGGGGAAAAAAAGAAACAAAACAATGTCGACCCTCAATGAGCTTATAATCTACCGGGGGAAAAATAACATATTGACAAATATGTATATATAAAATATAATAATAACAAATATTTATATAGATCTTTAAAGTATGCAAAGCACTTTAAAGATATAATCTTATTTGGTACACAAATTAATAGGACTGTGGGTGGCAAAGAGGCACAAGAATTGGAGGGATCAGAAAAGGTCTAAAGTAGGAAACAGCATCTGAGCCTTGATCTGAGCCTTGACAAGAGCTAAGGATCCTGAGAGACAGAGATGAAGAGAAGTTTGTAGTTCAGGGGACAGGGGAGCAGGACATGTGGGAAATTTGAGAAGAGAAGAAAAGGGGTCTAATTGAAGTTGGAAAACATGGATTTGTAATCTTTTATAATTTTCTTTTCACAAAAAATTGTGAACTTTATATATTTAAGATTATTGCTAAGGTTTTTTTTTCTGATTAAGTTGAAGTAATTTTTTTATTGGTATGTTATTGGTAGGCTAAGAATTTGACTAAAAAAATACTATTGATCCCTATTAAACACTTCTGTTTTTGTAGAATGAAATTGTGTAGTTACATTCAGCTTTTTAAAAAATTAACTTTTATGTTTATTTTTAGTTTAAATAATTCATTTCCACAAGATTTGGAGTTATAAATTTCCTCCCCGTCTTTCCCCTACCCATTACCCCAAAACAACGATCCCACTGAATAGCCCCTCCCCCCAATTTGCTCTTTCCTATATTCTCCCCCTTCCCCCTCTGATTTTCCAGTAGGGCAAGATGGATCTCCATATCCCAGTGCCTGTATATCTTATTTCCCAGTTGCATGTAAATAATAATAATAATAATAATATTTTTCAAACATTTGATTTTAAAACTTTGAATTCCAGATTCTTTCCCTTCCTCCCTCATCACCCACCCTTCCTGGGAAGATAAACAGTTCTATATAGATTGTACATGTGTAGTTGTCACACAAAATATTTCCATAATGGATATATTGTGAAAGACTGACCATTATTTCCCTCCATCCTATCCCGCCCCGCCACTTGTTCTATTCTCTACTTTGTCCCTGTCCCTTTACAACAGTGTGTGCTTCTAATTACCCTTTCCCCCCAACCAGTCCTCTTCTCCATCATCCCCCCTCTCATCCCCATTCCCCCTACTCTCCTATAGGGCAAGATATCCAATTTAGAGTGGATGTCATTCCCTTCCTAAGCCAAATTCAATGAGACTAAGGTTGACTCATTCCCTTTTGCCTCCCTGTTCTTCTCCTCCATTGTAACAGTTATACCTGGTCTCTTCTATATGAGATAATTTACCCCATTCTGTCTCTCCCTATCTCTTCTCATTATATTCCTCTCACCTCTCAATTTCACCTTTTAAATATCATCCCTGCCTATTCAATTGATCCTATACCCTCTGTTTTTGTATACCTGTACACATATATACACATAGTCACATATGTATTCATACACATATGTACTCTCCTATATAGACATATAGGTATATGTGTGTGTGTGTATATATACATACATACATGTATAAACATACATACATACAGACAGACAGACAGATAGATAGATAGATAGATAGATACACATTTATATTCCCTTCAACTATCCTCATACTGAGAAAAATTTCATAAATTAACACTTATCATTTTTACATGTTGGCATGTAAATAGTTAAACTTTGATAATTTCCTTATGACTTCTTTTCCGTGTTTACCTTCTCATGCTTCTCTGGCTTCTTATATTTGAATGTCAGATTTTCTATTCAGCTCTGGTTTTTTCACCAAGAATGCTTGAAAGTCCTCCAACTCATTGAATGACCATATTTCCCCCTGAAACATTATACTCAGTTTTGCTGGGTAGGTGATTCTTGGTTTTAATTCTAGCTCCTTTGACCTCCGGAATATCATATTCCAAGATCTTTGATGCCTTAATGCAGAAGCTGCTAGATCCTGTGTTATCCTGATTATGTTTCCACAATATTGGAATTGTTTCTTCTTCACTGCTTGTAATATTTTCTCCTTGATCTGGGAATTCTGGAACCTGGCTATAATATTCCTAGGAGTTTTCTTTTTGGGATCTTTTTCAAGAGGTGATCAGTGAATTGTTTTGCCCTCTGGTTCTAAAATATCAGGGCAATTTTCCTTCAGAATTTCTTGAAAGATGCTTTCTAGGTTCTTTTTTTCATCATGGCTTTCAGGTAGTCCAATAATTTTTGAATTGTTTCTCCTGGATCCATTTTATAGGTCAGTGATTTTTCCAGTGAGATATTTCACATTACCTTCTATTTTTTCATTTGTTTGGATCTGTTTAATAGTATCTTGATTTCTCCTAAAGTCATTAGCTTCCATTTGCTCCAATCTAATTCTGAAGGAATTATTCTCTTCAGTGAGCTTTTGAAATTCTTTTTCCATCTGGCAAATTCAGCTTTTTAAGGCATTCTTCTCCTCATTGGCTTTTTGGGCCTCATTTGCCATTTGAGTTAATCTATTTTTTAAGATGTTATTTTCTT
Source organism: Pseudochirops corinnae (assembly GCA_028646515.1). Lineage (NCBI taxonomy): Eukaryota > Metazoa > Chordata > Mammalia > Diprotodontia > Pseudocheiridae > Pseudochirops > Pseudochirops corinnae. The sequence goes on along the minus strand of JAQQSV010006339.1, from coordinate 8,764 downwards.
CAGTCAGGTTGTTGACTCTCTTTTCATGATTTTCTTGCATCATTCTTATTTCTCTGCTGGGATCTGCTCACCTCAGATCCCCTGGCCTGCCTCCTCACTCACTCTCTCCAGGTCTTTGGACGTCTCTGGTTAGCCACCTCGAACAGAACACCCCACACACAGATGGTTTAAGGCCCGCAGATTTATTGTTACATCCCTACCCTTTTCCTCCCTTAGCTCCCTTATATCTGCCCTCTAGGCAGATCTGGTCACGTACCTCAGCAACAGAGGCCAGAAGGGGAGAACTGTCCTGTTGGATGACACATGCTCAATGCTGCTAGTCCAAAGTTCATATTCCAAGAGGGCAAACAGCCTTATCATGATAGAACATCTGGTGCTCAGCAGAACACACGTCCGGGCACCTTAGGGGCAGGAGGCCCCTTTTTACCATGCTCTGGCTCCCAGCGCCTTGGTATGCAACAGGTCACCCAGAGGACAACAGGAAGGAACAATGGAGTTGGGGGCCCAACAACTACCCCTTTCTGTTTAGAGTAAACATTACACTAGTGGGGGATTCATGATCTGGGCTTTCAATGCCCCCAAGGAGTTTTGTAAGACATGTACAGCACAACACAAGCATATGGGAATACAGCACAAGAGGAGCATCAGGCACAACAAAACAATTCCCAAGCAGAGTATGATTTTCCAGCCCCATGCCCACCATGGAACAACCCACAACTTTTGTAAAATGCCATCTACCACATCGTGGAGCATCAGCCGAGCGTGGTTCAGATCCCAAATAAGTTGATCTAAGTCTAACATGTCACTTGTATCATTTCCGCCTTCAATAAGGCCGTGGAGATGATTCTTAATAGTTTGCCAATTCAGGACAGATGCATTATAGAGGGCAGGGGTAACACATATGGAGGTCTGTCTATAAACGTACTGAAAGTGCACCTTGGCCTCCAGGTGGAGAACCTCATCGCCTAATTCCACAACTGCCTGTTCTAGGGCTTGGATAGCCTGATAAAGGTTGGAATTGACCCATTGCTGTATTTGGAAGCCCCGGGATACATTTTTGGTCAATTCTTCTAGGTAGTGAGCTTGCTGTATACTAGCTCGGGTAATCTCTACTGACTGGGCGAGGGAGACAGAGGACAGCAGTAGGGTCACTAAGGAGAGCACTCCTAAGACAATGCAAGAAAATACATCTCTTTTTTCCTATGTAACAATTGCAGGGCCTGATCTGCTGCACTGGGGAACCATCCTTCCTGTTCCGCAGGTATCAAAGCATAAGCGGGGTGCATTATATAAATTCTCTGGATGTTAGTCCAATTATAAAAAGAAATACATGGGCTGATGTCACAATTCACACAGGTGACATTATACAAAGCATTATTCAAAGGGAAAGTAATAATACTAGACTTATTAGAAGCAGTAGTGAAAGCATATCTAGGCTCGGTAAAGCAGATACCACCTTTATAATAGGCGTTGGTGGAGGTGTAATTTGTTATTAGGCCCCCAACACCTAAGGTCATGAGCCATGAATACCAGGTACGATCTTGCATGTCTGCCGTGTACTCAACCCACGCAGGAAAACTGCCTCTCAGAAAAGGGAATGTATGTCCACTGACCAAGGAGTCATTGAAAAATAGTCAGTAAGCTTTGAAACCCTTCTGAGTCAGATTCTGAGTAGATATGGTCTCTTTACAGGAATCAGTAATAGTCACATTATATTGGGATATTGGGCATGGCGGTACCAGAGGCTGGAAGTGAGGTCCGATGCACGAGTCCTTGTTTCGGGGTTCATTATACTGACATGCACGGTTGGGCGGGGCTAAGAACTCCATCTTGTAGGTTGTGTCATTTGCCCGAAAAAACACCATATGTAATCCCCGCACAGTCACGCAGGCCGTGGTCATGTTGTCAGAGAATTTTTGCAAGCACCATGGCTGGCTGGCTCCTATGCTGCTAAAGTTGAAGGTGAGGGAGGCATTTACGAAGAATGGTGCTGCCTCGGAACCATGTGTGAAGCGCGTGATGTTGCCATATAATATTGGGCGGGTTGTCCTCTCATCCCACGTGACTGCCCGTATCCACAGTGGGTATTTCACATAAGCCCACCAACAGTCCTCGCCTGTGGCACCTGGCAAGAGAGATAAAAGGGCAAGGGAAAGACAAAGCTGGTGCAGAGTCCATGTTTGCTGCTGCCTACTCCTTGGTCTCTTCCACTTGCGTCGCTGGTTCTTTTTTTCTTGTTCTTCTCCCATGAAACGTAGGTGGCGGGTCAGAACCCACTGGCTGCTGGATGGGTCGCCGTCATCTGGAACAACAAAAGTGTACCCGGGTCCCCAATAGTTAATGTGTCCCAGGCCTACCCATTGACCCTCTGGGGTGCACCACATGACCCTTACGGATGGTGCCTGGTCATGCTGCTGCCACACCAGTGTGCGATGCAGGTGGAAAACATGGAAGAAGCGCGTGGCTGGGGTGGTATGCTCAGCCAAAATAGTCAAAACATTGTGGGTGTATATGGCCATGTCTAGTGTGCGTTGGCATACCCTTGGTGGGCACCTTCCTCCCTCTTTCTGTTTATAGAGCCAAGTTTTGAGGGTGCGATTAGCTCGCTCAACTATGGCTTGGCTGGTAGGATTGTACGGAATGCCCGTGACGTGGCGAATGCCAAACTCCTGCAGGAAGGCCTTGAAGGCCTTTGCAGTATAGGCGGGGCCATTGTTTGTCTTCAAGATGAATGAGGACCTGGAAGGGCAAAGCAATGATAGAGGTGAGAAAGAACATGGCAGACCTCCTCCCCGGGCTGTACGGTGGCCCACATAAAGCCTGATGAGGTATCCACGGACACGTGTATTACCCATCTCTGGTAATGTGTCACATCCATCTGCCATAATTCATTAGAAAACTCCCCCCGTGGCTTGCTGGTGGGGAGATGTGGAGCAGGCAAGAAGAGCACACACTTGGTGCATCAGCGCACCACTAAGACTGCCTGTTCCTTTGTAAGGCCATACAGCCACCGCAAAGACCTAGCAGAGAGGTACAAGCGGGCGTGGGCCTGCTGGGCAGACTCAAGGGGATACAGAAGCTGATTGGTCAGATCATTCCCATGGAAGATGGGTCCAAGGCCGCCCGCATGGGAATGGACATGTAGAAAATATACGGGGGCCATTCGAGCTGCAAGAAGTGCCTATGCACATTCAAGGAGCTGAGAGACAGCAGAACGTCTAGAGTCAATAAAGGCATTGGGTAGGTGCTGCACCACTAAATAAGCATAGCGACTATCTGTGATGATGTTTACAGCCTGTTGGAAGCAGTCCAGTGCCTCACAAATAGCATACAATTCATTTTTCTGGGTGGATGTATAAGGAGTTTGCAGAGTAATGTAGATGCCCAAAATGGGAGCCGCTATTGCGGCATGATGTTGCTGAGTAGCATCTGTAAAAATGTTGGGACCTGTGACAGGGGAAAGGGCTATGGGTGAGGTAGGGGGTGAAAAGGAAAGGTGTTGAAACAATTTACTTAAAGGGTATGGTTTAGGTATACAGGTAGGTATCTATTGTAGCACCAATGCCCACAGTAGGGGTTCCTGGGCCAAGTATTATATTTCTGTAGCAGACATGGGCAGGGAGAGGAGTGGAGGCCAGCCCAAGAGTAGGACTGCTCTCTTAACATAGTCCAAGATAAATGCAGGTATATACTCATGGAAAGTGGAAATTATTTTTCCGGGCTGTGCTGGGTATAGCCACTCGACAGCATTGGTGTCCTGATGTAGAACTGCAAAAACAGGTCTGTCTGTTAGAACAGTCAGCACCACTGGCCGTTCAGGGTCAAATCTGGCCGTGGATTGGGTGCATCTTTCAACAATAGTATTCAGAGCCTGTTGTGCCTCTTTCGTCCACTGTCTGGGGGATGTCAGCGTGGGAGAACCATGTAAGATCTCATAGAATGTCAACATTAGGGAATTGGGAATTGGCATGAGGGTGCGTAGCCATTGAATGGCACCCACCAATTGTTGGAAATCATTCAGAGTCATGCAGGATTGCTCCTCAAAGTGTGGCGGGTGAAGGGAGACACGAACAGACATCCCAAATATGTGAAAGGAGCTTTAGTCTGAGTTTTCTCAGGGGACGGCTGTAAGCCATAGCTAGCTAGGGCCTGTAGGGTGTTGTGATAGAGGACTTGTAGGCCACCCTCTATAGGGGCGGCAAGCAGTAAAACACCCATGTAATGAACCAAACAGCACCAAGGGTGCTATTTCCTTACTGGAGACAATACCTGGTCTACAAACCACTGACACAGGGTGGGGCTGTTGGCCATGCCTTGGGGGAGCATTTTCCATCGGCATCTCTGATACAGCCGCTCATGATTGGCACTCGGTACGGAAAAGGCTAATTTCTCATGGTCAGAAGGATGCAGGGATATGGAATAAAAGCAGTCTTTAATATCTAGTATAACCATGGGCATGCGTTTGGCGATGGCATTAGGGGAAGGAAGTCCAGGCTGCAAGGCGCCCATAGGCTGCATGACTGCATTGATGGCACGCAAATCAATGAGCATGCCCCACTTCCTGGACTTCTTTTTAATTACAAACACAGGAGAATTGTAGGGGCTAAACAAGGGTTTGATATGCTGAAGCTGAAGCTGTTCCTGCACCATTTCTTGTAGGGTAGTCAGTTTTCTTCATTTAGGGGCCATTGGGTCTACCCAAATGGGTCTCTGATGTAACCATGTCAAAGGGGGAATGGCCACCTGCTGAATGGCCCCCACCAGTTTGGGCCCTCCTCGGTGGAAAGGCAGAGTCGAAGGGCCTTCAAGAGGTCTCTGCCCCAAAGTATGACCCATAAACCAGACACTACTAGGGGCAGGAAGGTGCCTGATTTTCCTTCAAATTCCCATTTTGGGGGTTCCGCAGCTTGCTGAGCCATTTGAGAACCACCAATGCAGGTCACTACCAGATTTTGGGTGGTCACGGGCCAATGCGGGGGCCAGTCCAATTGTCTAATTATGGATGTGTTGGCTCCCATATCTATCATGCCTGTGATAGGGACCTTGTTGACTAAGATGGTACACATGGGTTTCTCATTATCTATAATTTGGGTGAGAAGAGCTTGGGGGCCTTCTGAGACTGGGGCATTGGTCTGGCTTAAAGGGAGGCTCCTGGCTATGACTTGTCAGGGTTCGAGGGTGACCGAATGAGCGTGGGGGTTGGTGACTATGATCTGTTCTTGCCCCGCTTGTAGCACAGTGGTATGCACTATAACCGGTGCATATGTGGACAGCCCTATTATAAGCCTGGAAATGGGCGAGGTTGGAACGCAAAGAGGAAAAGTAGTCCAAGGGGATATGTGTATGCCTTCTTCTCAGTTTATTGGCCACTATCCTGCCAGCAAAGATGCTGGAACACCTCCTTGAAGGAGGTCTTGGGCTCACTCACCACGGGAAAGGTCTGCTTTGCTCGTTGAGGGGCCCTCATGGGGCCCTGCTGCACGTTTCCTGAGCCAGTAGGGATTTGAGAACAGCAATACTTGGCAAGATGACCAACCCTCCCACAGCAAAAGCAGGTGGGCTTAGCTACGGCTCCAGGGGAGGGATACTCCCTTTGATAATATCCTTTCTTCCTGCAATGGAAGCATTTTACCTTCTCTCACTTTCCTTTCAGCCCGTCAGCTATTCCTTGAGCTATGGCTGCTGCCGTAGCCTCCCTTTCCACAATCCCCAAGTCAATCAGATTGCACTGTTCAGTGATGTCTTGTAATGGTGCATCAGGGGGTAAGCTGGCTGTGGCTTGAACACAGGATTTATTCAAGCCTTCTCTCAGCAGACGGAGAAAAAGCTGCTGAGTGGCCTCCTCAGTACCGAGAGCTCTGTCACAGGCTGCTTTCAGTCTAGCTACATAATCTTGAACAGACTCCTTGGGCCCCTGCTTGATGGTGGTTATTGTTCAGGGCCCTTGCCTGGTAGGATCAAGTTTCTCCCACACCTTCAGGGCACACTGACATACAACTACCAGCACGTTCAGAGCATATTGAACCTGTATGTCTGTGGGGGTGTTGTGTCCTACACCCATGGGCATGTTTACCACTCGGTCAAGGGAGTCCCCTGTGTTATTTTTTGTGGCCCACTCCTTTGCTTCTCTCCTGAAAAGGGAGTTCCAGATAACGTTTTGGCCTGGCATTAAATATGCCTCGGCCAAGGTTCTAAAGTCTTTGGGTATAAGAGCAGATCTCATGGAGAGTTGCCTCAAAGAATGCAAGACAAATGGGGAGTTTGGGCCATAAGAAGCACAAGCCGCTTTCACTTCTTTCAAGAGCTTAAAGAGGAGAAGAGTATAGTCTCACTGTCCTGTCAAAGGGTCTGTATCTATGGGAAACAGAGTGATCACCCCTTCTTATCCTTCTAAGTCCTCTCCCTGTGCAGCCGCTGCATGTAGGGCACATTGCTAGGGTGATAGTTTGGTGGGTTTACGGTCCTGGGAAGCACGCCCATTTAAGGTGGTACAGGGGTCTGCCTGTGAGTTTGGGGGGGACTCCGAGGCTGGAGCGATGGACAAGATGCAAAGCTTGTGCATTAGTTGTGCGATTTCCTGCTCGAGTCAGGTTCGCTCTGGTTAACTTTCACTTTGCCCCGTAGCACTGTATGGGGGCAGGGTTGGATATAGGCTAACAGGTATCATCCCTTTGGCTCGAGCAGGTGGTGGATCATCTCCCTCATCTCATGAATCTCCTGTCTGGCAAGTGGCTGCATGTCGTGAAGGCACGCGGGGCACACCTGTAAGGGTGGCTTTCACTATGCCGAACAACATGAAATCCTCATCATGCAATAGGCCAGGACTAGACTCCTAGTATGAGGTCATTTGACTCCCCACAGTTTCCCATTTCTCGGGATCCAAGCCCATATGTTCCAGCCAGGGAGACACAGTCAAGATATGTTTAACAAACCTCCTATGGTTCTTTAGGTCTATAGTAATTCCTTGCTTTCTGGCTAACTTGTATACTTGCCTAGTGTGCACATCTGGGGTGCTAGGGGCAATGACAGGGAGCCCTAGTTCCGCTCCCATGTTGTGTCTGCACTCGCATGCTTCCTCCCTAATAGAGGGCTATTCAAGCTTCCCTACTTAGTTAGGGGTCTCGGCGGTCCCCAGGGTTCATGTCCCTGTGCGGGCGCCAAGTGCTAGAATCTGCTCAACTCAGATCCCCTGGCCCGCCTCCTCACTCACCCTCTCTGGGTCTTTGGACGTCTCTGGTTAGCCACCTTGAACAGAACACCCTGCACACAGATGGTTTAAGGCATGCAGATTTATTGTTACATCCCTCCCCCTTTCCTCCCTTAGCTCCCTTGTATCTGCCCTCTAGGCAGACTTGATCACATACCTCAGCAACAGGAGCCAGAAGGGGAGAGCTATCCCATTGGATGACACATGCTTAATGCTGTTAGTCCAAAGTTCATATTCCAAGAAGGCAAACAGCCTTATCAGGATAGAACATCTGGTGCTCAGCAGAACACACGTCTGGGCGCCTCAGGGGCAAGAGGCCCTTTTTACCATGCTCTGGCTCCCAGCATCTTGGTATGCAACAGGTCGCCCAGAGGACAGCAGGAGGGAACAATGGAGTTGGGGGCCCAACATTTCTCTTCCCAATTTTTGCTCTACTTCTCTTACTTGATTTTCAAAATCCTTCTTGAACTCCTCCATGGCATGTAACCAGTTCATATTTTTCTTGGAAGCTTTTGGTGCAGGAGTTCTGACTTTGTTGTCATCTTCCTGCTCCATGCTTTGATCCTTTTTGTCCCTGAGAAAGGAATCTAAAGGTGGATGGCTGTGCTTGCTTTGCTTCCTTTGCTTGCTCATGTTGTCACTCAATTACTTTACTTTTGAGCTCTTTACCACAGTAGAACTCTGCTTCCAGAGGGAGAGCTTTGTCCCAAATTGTTGGGGTTTTCACAGTTGCCAGAGCTATTAGGAGGGTACTGTCTCTATAGCCTCCACCAGCTTTGGCTCACTAGTCACACACCTTAGCACCACCACCCAAGACTGTGATCCAGATCCAGGCAGGTTAAGGCAAGAGCAATTACCCCTCTGAATGGTCACTTGGCTCCCACTATGATCTGCTTGCCGGGAGCTCTGAAGCAGCCACATAGAGGTGGCTGCACAGCCATGGGCCATGGTGCCTCCACCTCTTCTGCCTCCAGGGCCAGAGGCCAGACTGAGCCTCCATCCCCCCCAGTTCCAACAGAGTTCCACTGACCTCTTACTTTGTCTTTAGCATTTATGGGTTGATAATGCTGGAAACTGCCACAGCTGTTGCCGCTGCTCATGGCTGCCCTGGGCCTATAACCATGGGCTCACGTGGGGCTGGGCTATTTCCCTAGGGTGCTGTGATGGACCCTTCCTGCTGGCCTGCCTTCAGTGGGAGATTTGTTTCTCTCTGTCACTTTGTGGTTCTCTAAATTTTGTTTAGAGTCATATTTTATAGGTATTCAAGATGGTTGTGGGGGAAGCCCACAGAATTTTTCTGCATCCACACTGCCATATTGACTCCTCCCCCCCAGTTACATTCACCTTTGCAGACATGCTAAAGATCCTAGGGTTACTGAGAAATATATAGATGGAGAAATTTTCTGCAGCTGATGAAAATTTGGTTATTTCTCCTTGGCTATCAGGTATGGTAATAGTCAGGAATTTTCGTTCTGGTTATGGGACAGCAGATCTCACAGTTGTTCATTTTACAGATGAACAAACTAATGTCCAAGGAGGTCGTGACTTCCCCAAAAT
>JAQQSV010006338.1:0-14304 GCA_028646515.1 Pseudochirops corinnae | reverse complement strand
CCTCTCCTTCTCCCCTCAGCCTCAGCTTCCCAGAATCCTTGACCTCCTTCAGCACTCAGCTCAAATACTATCTTGTGTGTGAGGCCTTTCCCTGTCACCAGCAGGACCCACCACCAGCAATAACAACAACCAGTCTACTGATTCCTACCCCCTAAAGTTCCCTTCCACCTACTCTGAGCGTATGTGCATCTGTCCATTCATTTATATGTAGTCTCCCCTGCTCAAATGTGTGTTGCTTGTGGGCAGGGACTGTTTTCACCTTTCCTTGTGTCCCCAGTGAGCGCTTTTAAATGTTGATCAATATAGGGTAAGAGCACATAAAACCTTTCCCAACAGGGAAACTGAAATATCCATATATCTTGGATGAAAAACTCAGGAAGTTATATCCAGAAATTAAAACCACGGGAACCTCAATCCCTGAAAAAGAAAGCCGTCTCATCGGCAGCAAGAAGAAATTAGCCAAGCCCACAGTTTGACCTGAGGATGAATCCAGGATAAATCGGGCTGAATGAGTACAACAGAGACATCAGTGATGAACTAGGCATTGATAAGGCCATTCAGAGTAAAGCAAACAAACAGCCAAGGTAGGTCTTCTGGGAGGGTGGTATGAAAGACATTTGGGAGCAGGTAGAAAGGACACACGCCTTCAAGAGAAAAAGATGACAAAATGCATAAAGGATTCAGAGGAAAAGGAGGATGTGGAATGGGACTCCGGCTACACTGCCCAGAAAATTTGTTCTAACACAGCTTTAGCTGGGCCGTCCATGCTAACAGGACCATTCCTTTTAAGCTGAAGCTAATGCTAACAGCTCAATAAAATACTTGGTAAAATCCAAGTTTCCTCTAAGTCACTGCCTGCCTTCAAAAGTCCACAAGAAAGGGAGCTAAAACCAACTTAATGAAGCATTTCAATAAATAACTCCAGCATCCTCAAATTTTACAGTGTTTTATATCATTTTAAAAGCTTAATATAATAGCACTGGAACTTCACCAAAATACTATTGTAACCCAAAGTCCAATTCATTTGCATAAGACTTCACTCATTGGTGGAGAATTAATTCTGAGTGAACTGAGGTGTTGGCAAAATCCTGGAATCACATGAGTCCTCTCTTGAAGTCAGATGACTAAGGATCTCTCTTCTCCTGAGCTCTTAACGACTCTGCCCCACAAGCAAGCACAAAGCATTGAGTTCACCACTGAACTGAACTTTTTGCAAAGAAGCTTGAGACCCAAGGTCACACCATTTGCATGTGTTAAAGTTAGGACTTGACCCAGGTCTTCTGACATAAAAATCTAATGTTTCCACAGCACCTTGAGGTAAAGGAGAGTAGTAGATGAAAGTTCCAGATTCTATCATTTCAAAAATGAGAATTATATGTGCTTACTTAATCTCAACTCTTAAAAATGTATAGTCTGAAAATACCCAAAAATTGGACATTTTTAGATTAATATTATGTCTACTATTTTAGAAAGCATTTTGAAAAAACCTAGTAAGACTTACATGAACTGATACAAAATGAAGTGAGCAGAACCAAGAGCACATTGTACACAGTAACAGCAATATTGTACAATGATCAGCAGAGAATGACTTAGCTATTCCGAGCAATACAAAGATTCAAGACAATTCTGAAGGACCTAGGATGAAAACCACTATCCACTTCCAGAGAAAGAACTGATGCAATCTGAGTGCAGATGGAAGCATATTGTTACTTCATTTCCTTTATTTTTCCTGGGTGTTTTTGTCTCCATTTTTTTCACAATATGACTAATATACAAATATGTTTTGCATGACTGTACTTGTATAACCTTTATCAAATTGCTTGCCTTCTCACTGATGGGGGAGGAGAAAGAGGGTGGGAGAGAACTTGGAACTCAAAATTGTGAAAAATGAAGGTTTAAAATTGATTTTACATGTCATTGGGGAAAATAAAATATTAAAATTCAAAGAAAGCAATTTGAATGTTACTAAGTTTTGATGAAATGCTAATTGGCCCTCACTAATAGTTTAAAAAAAATTAATGACATCCCATAGTAAATATTCTTGTTTGCTAATAAAACAAAGTCCTTATACTTCTCTCTAACATAACATCCTCCATACTAACTTCATGTTGACATAAAAATAACCGCAAATATAACTTTAATTTAATAAGATTTTAAAATGCTGATAAAAGCATTAAGAATAGCAAGAAAGTATAGAATATAAATGTAATAGAACTAGGATTAGGCTTAGCGTGTAGAAGAAGCAATGTACTATACATGAAGCATGTGTTCAATATATGGCAATTGCTATCAGAAGCAAAGAGTATGAAGAATTTACAGAGGCATGTGAAGAATTCTATGAAATAAGTAAAAAATAAATGAAATAAGTAAAACCAGGAAGCAAATATGAAAAGCATAAAAAAACACAAAAATGGGAAGAGATATATTAATATTGGGTAATTATATACTGTATATCATATATAATTATTATTAATATTAGGTAATTATAATGATCAAGTTTGTTCCTTAATAAGAGATGAGAAAGTATACTTCCCTCATTTCTTTGCAGAGGTGGGGGATTATGGGTATAGAACACTGCATAGACTGTCAGGCTCATTAAATCTGATGGTTAGTTTCATGGAACTGCATTCCCTGCCCCTTCTTTCTTTTATATTCTTTATTTACAAAGGACAGATCATTTGGTAGAGGGGAGGGAGCCAGCATACATTCAGAAATAAACATAATTTAAAAAACAAATCATATAAATGAAAATTTTAAATTTAAAGAAAAAATAGAAAGCTCCTACTTGCAATATGCTTTTTCTTATGCAATCCTCTTCAATTTGATCATTTACTCTTATTTATGAAGATATAATTTAGAAGCTAACCTGATTATTATATGTTTATTAAGACATTTTAGTTTTTTTTTCTTATTCAGTGCTCATGAAATTATGGGGGGAGCAAAATAAAGGAATATTTGCCTCTCTCACCATTCCATTTGTGTAAAAACGTATCTCAATTCAAAGGATCTCTTGAGATATCTATTAAAAAGCCGTTCAGATTGGGAATACATGTCAATATATACGTCAAAGACAGGGAGAGAGGTCTAATATATGCAAATACATACATACACACATATCAGCACTGTTACGGTAACAAAAACTAGAAACAAAATGGTTGTCTGTTGACTTTTGAAAAGCTTGACCAAATTATGGGATAGGAACACGATGAATTCCTTAACCTGGCATTCCACAGCCAATATAACCTTACGTTCATAGACTTAGAAATGGAAGAGGCCTTAAAAGTCATTTAGTACAAACCCTTCATTTAAAAAAAAGAGGGAACTGAGGCCCAAGGGGAAGTAATTTTCCTAAAATCATATATATAGTTAGCAAATTGCAAAGCTGGAACTCAAACCCAGATCTTCTTATTCCAAATGCAAGATGCCTTGCTAATCTTGTCATAGACAATCATCCTCTGGACCAGTGATGTTCAGCTCAAATAAGGATTCCTACAGGATGCATATTGACTTAGAAACTCATATGTTATTTTATCTGCATTTTATTGTATTTTATTTGTTTTATTAAATATTACCCAATTACATTTTAATTTGGTTCAAGCTTCTCATAGGAGTGTTGATGGCCACATACAGCCAGCAGACCACGTTTGATACATTGCTCTAGACGAGTCAAAATGATAAACACAGAAAACACCTTGTACCTTCCCACCCATATTTATGTCCTTCCTCCCTAGGATGACACACAATCCTCTCCAACCAAATGCTAGATTCACTTCAAAGTCCAGTTCAAGCCTCAGCTGCTCCAAAAAGTCTTCCTTGACTACCTCCAGTCTACAGGGATCTCTCTTCCTTCTGAATTCCTATAACACTTATCAGATGGTATCATTCTCATTATACACCACCTGGTAGTATGAGTTAACTTTTTATATCTATATGACCACATCTCTCCAATTGTAATTTGCTTCAGAGATGGAATTGCGTTTTAGACTTCTTTGTGGCTCCCACTCTGGCCTTAGCACAATGTCTTGATCAAAGGTATTCAATAAACACTTGATTAACCTTTCAAGTATCTGTGATTTCTAATTCTAATCATTCACTTTGATCAGTTTCTCAGCAGAGTGAGTGTGCCCAACCACCAAACACTAAGAATGACAATCTGGTCCTGATGATGATGATGATGATGATGATGATGATGATGATGACGGCGACGATAACAGAGAGAATTTAAATAGCACCTTAAGGTTTTCAAAGCACTTTACAAATCTTATCTCATGTTATCCTTACAACAAATCTGGGAAGCAGGCACTTTATTATTTCCATTTTCCAAACAAGGAAACTAAGACAGACAAAGTTAAAGTGGCTTGCCCAGGATCACATAACTCTTAAGAGTCTGAGGCTGTATTTGAACTCAGGCTAACTTTTCTGCCGTCTTCCTTTTCTGTCAGTCACCAATGTATACTTCTATTGGTATGTATACTAATCTACCAATGTATATTAATCACTGCTTTACACATGTTATATTATTTAATACTCACAGCAACTTATGAAGAAGGCATTAAAAATATCATTTCCATCTTACAGATGAGAAAATTGAGGATTATGAAGGTAAAGTGACTTCCCCAAACCACCTAGTTTAATGAATGGCAGAGTCAGAATTTGAAGCTAAATCTTCCTGATTTGAAGCCCCACAACCTCTCCACTATACCAAGCTGCCTCTCCAAATACAGATCCCATCAATCATACTCTAGTGGGCCCACACAACGTGTCGGTCAATGCATTCAACACTGCTGGGGAGCCAAAGAAAGTTAAGACCATGGTCTCTGCCCTCAAGGAACTTTCAATCTAATGGGCAAAACAAAAATGGCAAGACAAGACAATATGCATGATGCATTGTGAGTGGCTCAAACATGGAGCTCCATAAGGCATCCTTGGAGGGAGAAGTCTCTATCATAACCTATTAGACTTTAGCTCCAAAGAAAAGACAGCTAATATTTAGGTAAGAACTCATTAAAAGTTGAAGCTCTACTACCTCTTGGCTAATGAGCAATTGATAAAACCAAATAATGATACCCTGGAAACACTTCATGTAATTCAGGCCACTTGAAGAAACCTGTGAATCAAACCAGAAATGGCGACTTCTCAACAATTATAATTCTCACTGAGTTCTTACATATAGGAATGTACACGCAGGGATAACTGTCTGCGTTCAGGTATCATCTAAATGAGGAAATAACAATTTCACAGTCTGGCACCCGAAGAAGAGTGGACGAGAATTTTAATTCAATAATCAGGAAACAGAAAGATATCCATGGGCAAGGCTAACAAAAAAGTATAAACAGTATCAGCTTTTTGAGCTTCTTCATTAAATGCTAACTTATGAACAGCTACATTTTCCATGTGAATAATTTCTATTGAGAGAGTAAAGCAGGGGAGCAGGGATGGGGGAAACCCAGTAAGAGAAGGTTTTTAGGCTGTCTTAATTGATTTATTCATTTGACAGATATCTTCAGGGTGCCGGGTACCATGGGAGACAAAAGGTTAATAAAAAATGGTTGCTATACTCAAGGTGTCCACAATCTAGTAGAGGAGATGAGAGAGGTATATGAAGAATATAACACAGTAAAGAAAGAGATAAGTGAACAGGAGGGAAAGACTGTCCTATGGAAGTTCAGAGAAAGGATTTGACTTCTCTGGACCTGTTTCCTCGTCTGTAAAATGAGGGGTTTTTAAATGAGGAGGGTAGGGAAAAGATAAAATAGGATAGGCTTATTAGAAGGAGTGTATTTTGAACTAGGCTTAAAAGGATAGGTAAGTTTTTAAAAGCGGAAAGCATGTAGGTAGGAATTGGAGGGGAGTTCCCCAGGTTGAAGTAACAACATGACATCATGGCACAAAAAAGAATTCTGAACTCCACGTCAAAAGACCTGGGTGCGAAGCCCAGTTCTGCCACTTGTTACATATAGGACCCTAGGCAGGGCGCTTAAACTCTTAGGACCACAGTCTGCTCACCTGTAAAATGGAGGTATTATACTAGATGAACTCTAAAGTCACTTACAGCTGTGACACATGTATGAACAAAGGCACTCAAATGAGAGAGCACAAGGTGTACTCAAGAAATGAAGAGTAGAAGTATGGTTCAACAAGAGCCCAAGGTATGTACATAGGGAATAAGAGGGATGCTAGCTAAGAGGTTAGGACAGTAGGCTGAAGCCATACTATAAATGGCCTTCTGGGGGTGGGGAACCTGCAGTCTCAAGGCCACATGTGGCCTTCTAGGTCCTCGGGTGCAGCCTTGTAACTAAGTCCAAGTTTTACAGAACAAATCCTTTTATTAAAGGGTTTGTTCTGAGAAGTTTGGATTTGGTCAAAGGGCCACACTTGAGGACCTAGGGAGCCACATGTGGCCTCAAGGCCACAGGTTCCCCACTCCTGTATCTAGAATAAGGAATCTAGCCTTTGATCACAAGGCAACTGCAAGCTTTTACACAAGAGCCTAACATAATTAGGGCTTTAGTTTGGAAATATTAGTGCAGGGGCCATGTACAAGAAGGACTAGAGGGGACAACAGGTAAGAAAAGGAAACCAGAGAGAAGGCTACTGGGGGTAAGGAAAGGGAGGGTCTGATACAAGCAGCATCACAGAGCTAGAATCCATAAGACATTATGGTTAACTAAACAAGACAGAATGGGAAAGATTCAAGGATGAATTAGTGGAGGTGTTGGCTGAGCCTACGTGACTGGGAGAATGACCGGACCAGAAACAGAAAGACAGAAGTCAGGAAGAGGAGCGGGTGCTTTGGAAGGGAAGATGATGAATCTGGTTTTTGACATATTGAACTTGAGATGCCAGCAGGATATCCAGGTGGAAATAATTAACAAACATAACAAAAATGGATGAAGGAAAACATTTCCATAAAGGCGTCGCTATGAAATAAGCAAATTGAAAAACAACAGGAGGCTGGTGACAGGGATAGTGTAGCATCTTGTCCCCTATTTCTGTCCTCATTCCTTAACCAAAATCATCTCTGTCATCTAATGAATCCCTCTATTACCATAAAAAGTTTTGCTTCCAGAAATGACATTCTAAGAATGTCACTCCGGCATACCCAGAAGAATGTGAATAACTTACATGTATTTTAATTCTCTCCCATTTAAAATAAATGACTTGATTTTCGTAACAACTTGTCAATTTGACATTTTGGTTGAGCTAAGGAGGAGGACTTAAGCTCTGTTTTGCCTCTGAAGGATATAGAGAATTGATTTCTTTTCATTTATGCGGAAGTCCAATAGGCAAGCCAGTTGTGTCAAGTCACTACGATAACATTCACCAGAAGTAATGCATTAATGTTGGATGATCCTGCCGGCAAATTACAGCATGTGATACAAAACAATTTCTGGTTTATTATTTTCCGTTTGCCTCTTTGTAAAGGCAAAATAGCCAGGAAACAAACATTTGCATAACACTGTTAGTATTCAGATTGATTCATGACTTTTGAGGTGGAATCAGCCAAAACCAGAAAAAGCTTACAAAAATTGTGTTATTTTCGAGAAGCACCTGCTTTGACCAGATCTATTCACCTCTCACGGACAGCATAATGAAAAATTATGTTTAAAATGTATCTCGTAGCTGCTGCAATATACCTAGGGTCATAATATTTTTAAATGAAGGGTGAAAACTCTAACAAGCTAAAGAATAGTTGTAATGAAATATGCAGGCATCATTCAGCTTCAAACAAATCATTTTTCCTCATGCTTGTGGTGGCTAGGCTGGAAGCTGGTCTACATATTCCAAGGTCACAGAAGTTACATGGGATCCCCCATAAAGAGTAAGCTGTTATGCAAAATGAAAACTATTACTCTGAAGAGAAACACCAGCGGGAAGGCAGGATGGGCCGTCCTTTAGATTACGAATTTTTATGCACTTCAATGAGTCGTTAAATCCGTACCATTTCTGTAAAGAACCATAAGTGCTAAATACTCAAAACTATAAACAAGAGTGTATTCCTTTAAAAAAAATAACCATTCTAGTAAACTTAAAAACATAACGCAATAATGTGAGCAATATGTATGTAGGAAGAGATCCATATGTGAATAATTGTGTTATAAAAACAGAACATAATATACATAATTGCTTCCCCCTCCATGTATTAAATTATTTTGTATGCTCTTGTTGAAGATGAGAGTTAAACACAATCACCATTGATAGAAAGCGTTTTAATTGAAGGGAAAAAATGGTTTTCCTAGAGCCTTATTATTGTAGTTTGGGAAGAAGGCTAAATTGAACAGTACCAGGAATTCATGTACTATGATTTGAAACGATGGAAGCTTTAAGTAAGTACTAAATATCTTTATTGTGTGAGTCCAGAGAATTACTCGTGAACTTGATAGCTGTTGGCCAAATCTAATGGTGAATATAACTTCATTTATGCTCATCTTTATGGCTGCCCAGTTTTTGGTGTTGGTGTTTAAGCCAGTATAGGGGAGGGAGTCCCCTGGTCCTGGGACTGAAGTGATGTTGTTTTAGACAAAAGAAGAAGAGGTTGTTTTGTTGTGTGTTTTTGTCCTGCCAGGTTCTTACAAAAGTCCCAACCATGCAGTTCTTATCCCATGATAAGAGCATATCTCACACACACACACACACACACACACACACACACACACACACACACACTCTTTCTCCCCATTCTCAGTGATCTTTCTCCCTTCTTTTACCTGTGACTGAACCTAGAGACAAAAAAAAGCAAAGAATGACAAGAAGCATCAATGACAAGGGAGATCCTACTGGCTACAAGGGGTCCCTGAGGCCACTTATATGTCCTAAGGCAACGTAGCTACACCCTTTGCCTGTTCCAGTAGCTGAAAATCCCAGTCACTAAATATGAATGCTCATTCGTGCTTAAAATGAAGCTCTAGTTGTCTTACTTATTCATTGTGTGACAATGGATAAGTCACCTCCCCTGAGTCTCAGCTTTCCACCTGTACAACAGACTCAATGCTCACACTGCCTGCCTCTCAGAGTTAGTACAAAAATGTTTTTAAAAGCACTATATTAATGTGAAACACTGTTATACTTGTCAAAGTCCCTTCTTTTTTTCTAGGAGGTAGATAATGAGTAGAGGAAGAGCACTAGATCTGGAAAAAGGAAGCATTGCTCCACATTCCAGTTCTACCACTTACCTTGAGAAAATCTCTCGACTCCAAAGTCCCTTAATTTCTTGGAATCATTTTAGGGGAGACTGGACCTATGAAGTCATTAGTATATAGAAACTCTGACTGGGAAAACTCCCTCTGCCAATGCAGATTTGTATTTCTTCTGCTCCTAAGAAGGGACCTCAGATGACAGACACCCAGTTCAACGTCCTCATTTTATAGGCTGAGGACTGAGGCCCAAGGAGATTAAACAATTGTCCCAAGAGCATAGAGTATCAGCAATGGAATTTGAACCCAGAACCCCTGATTCCAGAGACTGTAGTCTTTCCACTGTCATGAGGAACGGAGTGTTGCCCATGGTAAGTTATTTACCTAGGGTCTCCCATGCTCAGTAAGTGTCAGAAGCAATACCCAAGCCCCATTGTTCCAAATCATACGGCTTTGAAACTGACTTATAAAAAGAGGAAAATTATATGTGCTCTTGTCTGTCTCAAAGGAGATAATAATGATTTAAGGAGTGGAAAGAGCTCTGAGGTTAGAGTGTCTTAAGTTCAAATCCCACTTCTGATGGACTACTTAGATAACCACTGAAAGAAATGATTTTTTTCTTTCCTATTAATAACCAATTATTAATTGAGATTAAAGTTTTCCCTTTCTGTTTCCTCATTTAGAAATAAACTCCTATTGGTTATTCAGCCAGTCTCTGAAAGGCATTCCTGATAGATGAGATTGTCCAAATCCTCACCAAATTATGCTGTCTTTATTTTGTGGTGTGTTCTACCCCCAAGACCATGACTTCTTTTAGAGGCAGCTGTTTTGTTTCATCTTTGTATTCCTGTTTGCCCATAATTCGCGCTGAATAAATGTTTATTGTGTTGGACTAGATTAGATGGGATTGAATTTAAATGGATCTACACCCTTGGCACTCAAGAGAGGCAGTTCCTAGAAAGATTGAATCATCTGACTATATATTCCCAAGCTTTTGTAATACCGTTCAGTGATGGAGCTCTCAGCAACAAAGAGGAACATGTTAGGGGAGTAATGCTCCCATAGTATTCTTCTGCCGTCTTCCTCAATAGTCTTCCTCCCTAATCCATGTTTCTATGCAGTGATTATCAGCACACAGAAGATGGCCTTCAAGTGTTAGGAAACAAGAAATAGGGTTTCATTGCTAGTCAAGAGATTCTCCCCCGGGGTCATCAAAAACAACCTGAGAAGGTAAGAAGTGCCAAAGAAAGTGAAATCACCATCATCATCAAGAGGAAAAGTCCTTTTGTTGTTAAGCAAAATACTCTAAATGTATTACCCTTTCCAAAAAAAAAAAAAACATGCTAATTCTTTGTTGTTCGGTCATTTCAGTACTGTCGGACTCTTCGTGACCCTGTTCAGGATTTTCTTGGCAAAGACAGATACTGGAGTGGTTTGCCATTTCCTTCTCCAGCTCAGCAAGCAAGTGAATTGCCCAGGGTCACACAGAACTCATGAGTGGCTGAGGCTGGATTTGAATTCAGGTCCTCCTGGCTCCAGAACCAGCGCTCTATCCACCGTGCCACTTAGCTGCCCCTATTAATCCTTAGATGTTATGAATTTACCTTAACTAGCTGAACCCTTTTGGAGCGAGTGGAAGGGGAAGTACACACCTATGATTTCATCAATGAAGAGAACTCCTGATAAGGAAAGTACCTCTACCAGTGCTGGTCAGTTCAAACTTGCTCTGTAACTGGGTCTCCGAGAGTTGCCTGGAATTCTGAGAAGTTAATACAGACAGTATATGTCAGAGACCAGAGTGGAATTCAGGGTTCATTTCCTCCCAGAGAGTTCTCTATCTACTAGCCACACGGTCTTTCAGGTGAACAAGATTCTTTCAAAATAAGGTTTTTAATGAGTATTAGATCTGCAAACACCCCAACAACCAGCCAATCATATGCTTCAGCCCTCTATAGACTACAGTATAGTTTCATGGTCATTTAATAGTTTAAAATATTACTTGAGAAAACCAGTGTTCACATAAGTCTTCACACTCAAAACTTAGAAATCACTGGAAAATTAGCAGTCCTGTCTCTTTAAGTTTAGCATAAAATAAATACTCCCTAACTACTGAGGTCTTTCCAAATCTGTAATTCTTCTTCATAGATAGAATCACTCTAACTCCATGAATAATAATAAAATTAAACAATAAACTGTTCAGATGAATTCAAGGGGAAAAAAAAACATATCCATCCAGCATTATCATTTAGGACTCAATCTATCTTGTAGCAACTAGGGCAAGAAAGAGCCCAGGTAAATCAGGTATGCTAGGGGGGAGGGGGATCACTTGCAAATAATCACTTGCTTCCTTTGATCTGAGATTCAAATCTAACAATGGACTCAATATGATCATTATAGCTGTGTGTATGCACAAACACAAATCATCAAACTAATTCTGCGGCCAAATCAGAAAAGACAGTTGGGTATTAGGCAAATCAATGATTCTCAAACATTTTTAGTCCAAGGGCAAAAAGACATGGAACCATTCATTCCCACTTGCTTCCACAAAACAAAGCCACTCGCTCAGAATGAGAGCAAAGAGCAATAGTGTTTTTGATGAGAAACCAATAAGCTGATTTTCTGGTTTTTATAAAATAGCACAAATAAAGTAGAGAAACGGCATGTGCAGTGGACAATGGATCAACTATAAAGTCAAAAATCAAGGGATCTGGGATCAAGCCGTGTTCTGGATACATACTCTTGGGGTGATTGTGAGCAATTGACTTAACCTTTCCATGACCAAAATAACGCTCTAAGATTTAAGTATAAAGAATAGCTTGGTGGCATAGTTGATAGAGCACCAGCCCTGGAATCAGGAGTTCAAATCTAGCCTCAAACACTTAGCAGCCACGTGATCCTATGTAAGTCATTTAACCCCCATTGTCTCAAAAAAAAAAGCATATATAAGTTTGAGACTATGAATTGAGGAGAAACTGCCGACTTGCATTGGCATAGTTTCCACACAAGTTGTTCTGTACATTTAAGAAATCATATGTCCAGAACCCCTCAAATCCACACAAAATAATTACTCACTTTTACCAGGAAACACAATATTACATGTTGGATATTGAGTTTACAAAAGACCAATTCATGTACCATAAGAAAGATGTTCTCTGGGTCACTTGTAAGATCCCTGAAGACCACCAAATCTTCCTAGACCCCACTTTCAGAACCACTAATATAGAAAAAAACTAATTTAACAACAGAATTTTTTTCCTTGATAACTAGTTGATTTGGAATACTGAAGACAAGTCAAACAGATCTATTTAGTGGCTTGGGTTTGCTTTGTTTTGTTTTTTTTAACCTGTTTCCAAGTGTTTTGTTAGGCATGTTACAAGCACAACTGAAGTCTGCCACTAGAGAACATTCTCTCTTTTGAAAGCGAGTGAAATATTCAGTTGCCTTGGGTAAATTTTCTGTTTCAGAAGGACCATCTGGATCTAAATAAAGGTACCCTACTTTTAACATGGGCCTGCTCAACAACTGGCCACCTAGAAGAGGCAACTGCCACAGGTAAATGAATACTTTGCCTACTTGTAAGTAAGCATGTCCCCCCACAGTCCATTGAGGCAAAGAAAACCTGAAGGGAAGAAAATAAGCATTTACTATGTAATTAACACGTGCCAGGCACTGTGCTAATAAGCCCTTACAAATATTATCTCATTTTATCCTCATAATAACCCTGGGAGCTAAGTGCTGTTATTATCCCCAATTTACAGTTGGGGAAACTGAGGCAAAATGGTTACATGATGTGCCCAGAGTTGTTGCTAATAAGCGTCTGAGACTGCATTTGAACTCTGATCTTCCTGACTCCAGACGCACTGTGTCTAGCTACATAAGGCAGGTAAAATACATCATGGAAGATTACTGCATATTGACTTGGGGGGGAAAAACCTGTCTTTCAGGTAGGTATGTGGTCTATCTGAAAGAACCACTTTGCTCGAAGACTAAAACATTTTAATTCTAAGAGAAATTATTTCACTTACAAATTTATTTACAAATGGTAAGTTGTCTCTGTCAGGAAGCCAAACAGATTGCCTAAAAGAGGTGATCTTTCACCTCCTCAAGTAAGTAAACATTATACTCACAGTAAAAGCACACATTCTGAACTTACTGCTTTATGGGACAGAAACTATTTATCCAAACTTCTTCCTTTCAGATCTGCAGGGTATAATAATGCTGTCTCTTTCTGATCAAATAGGGACTCAGACCACCAATCTGCCAGTGGATGGGTAGGGGTAAGCATTAAAAGGGGAACCTAATTTTACTATCCTCATGCTATATAGTTGCACAGGTTTATGTCACCAAAGAGGTTTCTGGGCAGAAGATTATACTAATGTGTATTAAGACTTTAAATATATAATAATACTATATTTCACAAGTATTTTAAAATATTTTCATTTAAGTGCCAATTTGATTTTGGTTAGCCAATTAAGCAAAAGTTTTGGGTAACTAAAGAACAATCAATCTTAACTAAATGAAAACTCAGGCTCTGTATCTATACCCTTTTAGATAAATGACATTTTTAGAATGACAATTTACCTCCATTCATAATGAAAAAATCATAAAAATGAAAACTATCCATAGCTGAAATAATATTGGTCTGTTAAAAAAAAAAACACTAGTAACCATAGTAATGAAGAACGTGTGTGTATACTGTAGTTTTATGACAAGAGTTGGAGGATTTGGGGGGGGAGGGGGGAGGGAGAGCAGAGAATCTGATTTTCTATGCCCTCCATGTAAATATCCAAGGAATGATATTTAGTATGGCACCAGGGTAAGGAGGATAAAGAATAGTGGCAATTTTCATTAACATATTGCTTAGAATTAGAACTGCTTTGGTATTTCTGGAAGCAGAGATAGGATGTGGAGACTCCTGCATTTCTATTGGAGCACAGCTCTGAACCATGTGTACTTCCTAAAACTTTCAACCAAGCTAATTTAGACTTTGAGGAAATAGGTAAAAAGGAAGTGGAAAGCAAATATAGACAATGCCCTGCTGGAAACTAGCAGTAGCAAATGCAGAAACATTTGACCTTTAAACAGAGTTATCAGCTGAAAAGCATTTGAATAAAAACGAATGTTATCTGACAAATTATTCTAGGAGAAATGTGAACATTTCATTCTGATG
>JAQQSV010006337.1:0-14305 GCA_028646515.1 Pseudochirops corinnae | reverse complement strand
ATGTTATGAATGTGTATCTATCTATCTATCTATATATGCAATTATTATTATTATTATTATTGACTACATCCAACTGGAACTTGAGATACACAGGCACTGCGGTTGGGAGATCCATCCTGCCCTACCGAAAAGTGACATAGGAGAGAATAGACTGGGGGAGGGGGGACACACTGGGATGGCTGTTTTGGGGAGGTGGGTGGGGGAAAGAGGGAGAGAAAATATGTAACTCAAAATCTTGTGGAAATGAATGATGCAAAGTATAATAAAATTAAAAAAAAAAAAGATGCTTAGAAGCTGCAACACAAAATTTGCACTTGCCCCAATGCTGTCTACAGCTCCAGAGCCTCAGAAACCCAGGCCCTGTGGGGAGGACTGGAGAGAGAAGTGGGTCCTGGGCTTTTGTATTAAGGATTCTGTACCTGATATTTCCTCTTCATCCCTGTCCTTCCCATACCTGACCCCAAAGAGCTTGCCCCCCCACTGAGCAATACTTCAAACATATTTTTACAACTTGTGAAATTTTCCCATTTTCTACAAAAAAAAAGTTTGTTGCTCACAACACCATTCAGGGAAACTATCAAAAATATACAATATTTATCATGCAGATAAAATGTAAAATCCTCTCTTGCAAGCAATGCATTGTTGCACGTTTGTGCCATGCCGTAGGGTCACTGTTGGTGACTGGACTTGTGAGTCGTGGTAACCTTTCTGATCACCTGATGGCCATAGCTTCCTTTTTGATTCAAAGGGCCTGGGAATAAGCTGCTTTGGATGACTTTGCCTAGTCTGGCTTGGGGGCACACTGCAGGGTCATTGGCTCTCCTTTCAGAGAAATGCTTTTTCTTATGATGGTGCTGATGTTCATCTGTCTGCAAAAACAGAAGAAAAAAAAAACCCTGTCCCATTAAGCCTGAAATGTCTTTAGCATTATTCTCTACACTCCATGGGGTGTGCAGATGGGAAAAGGGTCTGAATATGGTGCTGCAGGGAACATGGTCCTGGGGGGGTGGAGGGACTACAGAAAACATTTCAAATTGGTTTGCAGGAAGGACCACAGATGATGGGGACAGATAGATGAGGCCAAGGTTCTTAGTAGCCACATTCACAGATGCTTTCCCTCTGATAGTGAACTCTGTATCAGACCATCTGGTGAGGCCCTGGCCTTAGCCTCAGCACTGTGCCTGTGGCCAGGGACACTGCCCAGCTGCTCCAAAAGGGCCTGTGAGTGCCCCCAACTGGTAACAGGTAGGGCTCCTGGGCAGCACTTGTCAACAGTGCTGGTCAAGAAAAGCTTGAAAGGTGCTTGGAATTAGGAGAAAGAACAGTACATGCCAAGCTTTGTATCCATTCCTGTAAACAGTTGTGATTCTGTACTTGAACTTCTCTGGATGGTTGATCATTTTAAAACTAAAGAGATGCCAGGTGCCACATCAATCAAGTGGACTTGCCAGTTATACTTTATGGTGGTTGTTATAGCTCCTTAGCCATGGTCCACTCTTCAAGGAAATCTGGCTCTCATAGCCCTTGAGTCAGCAGTCAAAAGGATTTACCTTTGTGTTTTGTTTTTGAGATTGTGGAAATGGCACAAAGAGGCTGGCTTTGTCCTCTCCTTCCAGGGGCCATGTTTGGAACTGTGAATGTAGGTCTGTAGGAAACTTTAATAAAAGAAATGATTATTATTTTAAAAAAGTGCATACCCTTAGACCTAGCAATACTACTTCTAGGGTGGTAGCCCCAAAAGATCATATAAGTGGGAGGAGGAGCCATATGTACAGAAATAATTATAGCAGCTGGTTTTGTGATGGCAAAAAACTGTAAATTAAGGGGGTGCCCATCAATTGGGGAATGGACAAACAAGTTGTGGTATATGAATGTAATGGAATACTATTGGGGTATAAGAAATGAAGAGCAGATGGACTTCATAATAACCTGGAGAGTCTTAAATAAACTGATGGCGAGTGAGGAGAACAGAATCAGGAGAACTTTGTAGACAGTTAAAGACAAATCGTATGTGTGACAACTAACTTTGATAGAGTGGGCTCCTCTCAGAAATACAATGTTAGAATACAACTCCAAAAGACTCGTGATGGAAAGAGATATCCTCATGCAGAGAAAGAACTACAGAGTCTGAATGCAGATGGTAGCAAACTACCTCCTCTCTCTCTTTTGTGTTTTGCTTTTTTTTATTCCTTCTTTCTTGTTGTTCACTCCATTTGTTATAATTCTTCTTTACAACTTGTCTAATGTTTAATGTGAAGGTATTTGTAGATCCTATATAAGATTACTTGGCATCATGGAGAAGGAGCGGGAAGGAGGGAGAGGGGGAGAAAATTTGGAACTCAAGAGATTGTGGAACTGAATGCTATAAACTCAAATTAAATAAATAAAGCTTAAAATGAAGCTAAAATAAGAAAAAAAGGAGTCTGAATCTCTTTTCCTAGTTGGTTGACTTTCCTTTCATATCCTTCTTGTTTATCTTGGATTATTCGTATTTAATTCATTGAGTCATTCATTAATTCATTCACTCAGTCACTCATTCATTCATTTATTTCTATTTCTTTCTTTATTTCATTGTTTGTTCTTTTTTATTTTTTCCTCCATCTCTGTCCTTTCATTTTAAAAGTATTTTTAAAGATCTTCTATGAATTTTTCTGGGGACAGATGACTATCTGATGTTACTCTTTGGGGGTTTCTTTAATTCAGTATCCTCCTCTGATGATGAACGCTTGTCTTCTCTATTCCCATAATAACTTTTTATGGTTACATTCTTTCTATTTTGCTTGTGCAATTATTTTGTGGTAATAACCTAATTTTTGTAATCATCTCTAACCCTTGGATATTGGAAATGGTGACTCTTGCCCGAGTTCTTCAGTTCTTCCCTTTATGCTGGAACCATAGTCAAAGCTCTAACCTTCACTAAGTGCCTGCAGTCAGCGGCTTTGTGCTCCACTGCTTCTGTACTGACTGGGTGTGTCCTGGTTTCTTCTCACTCCCACCATCCCTTGCTCTCAACAGCACAACTGGGTCTGTGTGGTGTTCATTGTCAGCAGAGTTTCCCTCAATCTTTCCAGGCTCAGATGCCCAAGTACCCTAGTTATCCCAGGGGGTGAAAACTCCTGTTGCTGGGGCCAAGACAGTCTTTCAAACCATCTGACCCCAAGACATGGGGCCTACCCAAACCTACCCTAGAGTTGTTTACTCTTCAGAGAGATCAAACCTCATCCTAGGATTTTCCTTCTGATCTTCTCAAATTGTTCCAGGAAGACCCCAGTTGTCCCCTTATTTTTATTTATCTCCACCCACACTTTGATTGCCCTAAAGTCTTATTTTAACTCTTTTCTTGGGAAAAATACTGAAAACTTGGAATTTTTTTGAGTACTCTGCCATCTTCCCAGAATCCTCTCCCTGTCCAGTTCATTTTTACCTCATCCCAACATAATTGACTTACTTTCCCATCCCCTGTCTATGTAGAATTCTTCCACTTTCCCTAATAAAATTTTGAGAAGTTACATATATCATTGCCCCATTTTGATATGTAAACAATTTAACCTTATTGAATCTCTTATGATTTCTCTTTCATATTTACCCTTTTATGTTTCTCTTACTTCATTTTTAAATGTGAAATATTTTATTCAGCTTTGTTCTTTTAATTAGTTATTTTTGAAATGCTCTATTTCATTAAACATTAATATTTTGCACTTAAAGATTATTCTCATTTTTTTCTGGATAATTATTCTTGATTGTAATCCCAGCTCTTTAGTTTTTTCAATGTGTTCCAAACTCTCTGCTGCTTTAACATAGGAGCTGCTAAAACTTGTATGATTCTGACTGTGGATCCATAATAATTTAATGTTTTTTTCTACCTATATGAAATAATTTGTGTTTAATCTAGGAGCTTAGGAATTTAGCTATAATTTTCCAGGCAGTTTTCCTTTCAGGAACTCTTTTAGGTGGTACTGGTAGATTTTTTAAATTTCAATTTTATCCTCTGATTTTAGGAAATTAGGGCAGATTTTTCCTTATGATTTCTTGAAATATGTTGTTTAAGCTTTCTTTGATTGTGGTTTTCAGATAGTTCTGTAATTTTTAAAATTCATTATCCTTGATCTATTTTCCAGGTGATTTCTTCTTTTGATGAGATACTTCATATTTTTTTCTATTTTTTTCATTATTTTGGTTTTGTTTTATTGCTTTTTGATGTCTTATGGAGTTATTAGCTTTTATTCACCCAATTCTAATTTTTGAGAAATTATTTTCTTCAATGAATTATTGTGTTTATTCTTTTTTTTTAATTTGACCAAATCTACTTTACAAAGAATTGTTTTAGAAGCCAAGATGTGAGAGAAGCACAAATTTTGCAATTTCCCTGTCCAATCACTTCAAATGCATGTAAAATAATGACTGAAAAATTTTTAGAGCCATAGAACCCACAAAGTGACAGAGAGAAACAAATCTCAACCTGAAATCAGCTTTGCAGGCCAACAGGAAGTTTTTATTGGACCAGGCTGGGAGCTGAGTTAAGTCCCCCATGAGTCACATGGTTCTGACTCCAAGTTGGCCCAAACAGCAGCAGCCAGAGCAAATTTCATGAGAGGAATCACCAGCAGCTGGGACAGTTTCCAGACTTCTCAACCCATAAATTCCAAAGACAAAGTAAAAGTCAGTGGGGAACTCTGAAGGAACAGGGGGAAGAAAGAGCACAATCTGGCCCCTGTCCCTGGAGAGAGAAGTAGCAAAGACAAGGTGGCTGCAGCTGTCACTAGGTGTCAGCCTGTGGAGCTCCTGCTCTGCAGATTGTAGGGGAATCAAGCAACCATTCAGAGGGTAATCACTATTGCTTTACCTTCTTGGATCTGAATTGAGGTGGTCCTGGGGTGTGTTGCCAGTGTGCCAGAGCTTGTGGAGGCTGAAGAGAGGGCACCCTCCTAATACCTCTGGCATCTACAAAAATCCCCGTGATTTGGGACAACACTCCCTCCATTTTGGATGCAGAATTCTATCATGGCAAAGAGATAAAAAGGCAAGTAATAGACTGGCAAGATGAGCCAGAAGAGGAAATGCTCATCAGACCATAGATTCCTTTTCTGGGGACAAAAAGGATCAAAGCATGGACTGGGAGGAAGACAAGGAAGTCAGAACTCTTGCATCAAAAGCTCCCAAGAAAAATATGAACTGCTTAGAGGCCATGGAAGAGCTCAAGAAGGATTTTGAAAATCATGTAAGAGAAGTGGAGGAAAAAATTGTGAAGAGAAATGAGAATGATCTAAGAAAATCATGAAAAGCAAGTTAACAGCCTGCTAAAGGAGACCAAAAGACAACTAAAGAAAATAAAACCTTAACAAATAGACAAAATCAAATGGCAAAAGAGGCCCAAAAAGGCAATGAGGAGAAGAATGCTTTAAAAATTCAAATTTCCCAGATTGGAGCAAATGGAAACACGTGACTTTATGAGAAGTCATGATAATATAAAAGAGATTTAAACAAATGAAAAAATAGAAGGCAATGTGAAATGTCTCATTGGAAAAACCACTCACCTGGAAAAGAGAGCCAGGAGAGATAATTTAAAAATTACTGGACTATCTGAAAGCCATGATCAAAAAAAGAGCTTAGATACCATCCTTAAGGAAATTATCAAGGAAAATTACCCAAATATTCTAGAATCATAGCGCCAAATAGAAATGGAAAGAATTCACTGATTGCCTCTTGAAAAAGATACCAAAAAGAAAACTCTTAGGAATATTATATCCAAATTTCAAAGTTCCCAGGTCGAGGAGAAAATACTGTAAGCAGTCAGAAAAAACAATTTGAGTATAGTGGAAACACTATCAGGATAGTGGGATCAAAGGGGTCAAAGGGCTTGGAATATGATATTCCAGAGGTCAAAGGAGCTCTGATTAAAAACAATAATCACCTACCCAGCAAAACTGAGTGTAATGCTTCAGAGAAAAATATGGTCATTCAGTGAAATAAAGAAATTCAAAGCATTCTTGATGAAAAAAAAAATGGAGCTGAACTGTTAATTTGACTTTGAAATACAAGAAACAGGAGAAACATGAAAAGGTACAAAGGAAAAAGAAATCATAAGGAACTTATTAAAGTTGAACTATCTACATTCCTACATGGAAAAATGATAATTGTAATTCAAGAGACTTCTCTCAGTTTGAGGATAGTTGAAGGGAATATATATGCATGTATAGGAGAGTTTATGTGTGTATAAATACAGGTGAGTGTGTGTATATGTGTGTACATGTATACATAGACAAAGGGTGCAGGATCAGTTGAATAGGAAGGAATGTTATCTAAAAAATAAAATTAAGAGTTGAGATAGGAATATAATGAGAGAAGGAGAAAGGGAAGGATAGAAGAGGGTAAATTATCTCAAATAAAAGAGGCAAGAAAAAACTGTTACAATGGAGGGGAAAAACAGGAAGATGAAAGGGAATGGGTCAAATTTTCTCTCATTGAATTTGTCTTAAGGACATAATAACATACACACTCATTTGGGTACCTTACCCCACCAGAAAGTAGGGTGGGATGGGATAAGAGAGCGGATGATAGAAAGAAGTGCAGATTGGGGGACAGGGTCTTTAGAAGCACACATTTTTGAAAAGGGACAAGGTCAAACGAGAAAATGGAATAATTGGGTGGGGGTGGAATAGGATGGAGGGAAATACAGTTAGTCTCTTACAATATAACTGCTATGGAAATGTTTTGCCTAACTGCTCATGTACAACCTGTATTGAATTGATTCTATTCCCATTCGGGGTGGGTGAGGAGGGAAGAAGGGAAGAACTGTTAAAACTGAAATGTTAAAATTGTTTGTTTACATGTAATCAAGAAAAAAATTAGTCTTTATATAAAAAAACTCAGCCAATATGGGTTTGTACAAATGTTTTTTCCCAGTCCTGAAATGATGTCGTGTGAAGTTTCTCTTCACTTAGAACTCTGCATCCTTGATGACACTCAAGAGGATTATTTCTAATGGAAACTTTCACCTGTTAGCTTTGAAGGCAGAGAGTAGAAACCCCAAAGGCAGAGAAATGAGCCAAGTAGACAGAAATATATTTTTTTATAAACAATTCATCAAAATCCCACCTCTACTTCTAAGACAAAGCCCTTCAAAAACATTGATAATTAAGTCCTATGAGAATGAACCATGAGACAGGGAAATAGGTCAATATTCTTTCCTTAGGAACCACTTTAAAATTTTTACAAAGAAATCACTTTCTCAATTTTTCTTTATAGACAGGTTAAGTCTTGGAGAACCACTTGGATTCATTTCTGCCATAGGCTTTGTCTATTGTCTTGTGGTCATTGGAGACTATCAGTGATCCTTCCATGATTCAGTTTTCCTCATGCTAAATGTAACCCCATATTTTCTGGGAATACAGTTTCAGTTCCTCTACTTTTCAAGGAGGTTCAGACTTGGATTGCTTTGACCAAAACCACTGCTTCTCTTGTCTCACTGAAATGTTACCTTGGGATGTATTCTACCTTTCATCCTAGAATGTGTTTACTATGGAAAGCTGCATTGGGGACATGGACAATCAGTGTACACTTACATAGAATTAAATGTGCCTTATTAAACAGAGATATTTATTGCAAGTCTGAATATATTGGAAGCTACCATTGTTCAAATTAACAACAAATTTTTACCTTAGCATGTTTTTAATTTAATACATAATAAACTACAACATGCTTAATGTTTTCCAAGAAATATAATAATATTCATTGCCTAACACTTTTTGTATAAGAAATTTACAATAATGTATTAGAGAAAGCAGGAGGTTGCTATTGTGGGGAATGAGCCAGATTAGTATTCATAAAATCTTAGGTTGATAGTCCTGCCTTTGACATAGGAGCTGTGACACTGAACAAACAACTTACACCCAGAAAAATCAATCTGACTATAAATTTGAAAAGAGGTGTGAATGTGTATGGGGGAAATTTCCTTTGAGAAATCCAAAATGAATAAAACCATAGGACAAATTAAATAACAATAAAATTTACAGAAGCTTCTAAATCTTTATTTTATCCATATGTAATTGAAAGGTTCAAGGTTATTGGTTCTGGGCTTCTAATACACCATGTTGATATTCTAGTGTGGAAATAGAGGTAGCTCATAGGTGATGTCAACAATACAAGAGAAGATCTCCATTAACACTACTTTTTCCCAGTGAGTGAGATTTTTGAATTTTTCATTTAACTCCAGTTCTATTTTTAATTATTACTCACAGACTTCTGGTTTTAAAGGTAGTGAGTCAAATACTTTAATCCCTTGAGAAGGATAAATCATGGTGTTCTTGGGCCTGACAGGTTTTGTTCATAGAAATATTAATTTGTTTTATTTATTATTGTTGCTCTATAAATCCCTCAGGCAAGACTTTTAAAAATCTTTTAAATAGGGCCAAAGAGTAGAAGAAACAGGTATGATGCAATGGTTACACCAAGAAATTGAAATGAATACAGCAAGTGAACCTGATGATTTGAGGCACCTAGCTGACATAGGATATAAAACATGGGGCCTGAAGTCAGGGGAAGAAAACTGAGGTCAAAGCAAGCCTCAGATACTTAATAGCTGTGTGTCAATGGTTAAGTTAATTTATCTTCTGTGTTTTAATTGCTTCATCTGTAAAATGGGTATAAAGAATACCCCCCTACCTCACAGGTTTGTTATGTGGATAAAATGACATAATATTTAGAGAATGCACTGCAGACTTTAAAGCAGTATATACTTTTTGTTATTATTATCATAGTTCTCAGTTTTTTTTTGTGTGTGGGGGGGTAATGGTTCCATATGATTTTTTCATTGAACTACATGCAGAGCTTGACTAGCATAGGTAATGGAAAAATGAGATATTATTCTTTAGGACTACAATCTTAAAGTAGAAACGGACATAATAAATCCATATGACTCCCAGTTAAGGTTGCTTGTATGGGGACATATATACTACAGTCATCATTTCATCCTAAATGATGACTCTGTCCTCCAGATGATGTGTCTGAGTCCATTTTCCTGTCTTTACCATTAATCAGAGAATAATATATTGAGGACAAAAAGTGATATTTACTCTCATATGATACTCTGCTCAGGTAACAACTAAATTTTCCTTTTGTCACTTTAACGGTTGAGAAAGAATGATGAAAAATGGAAGTTTTACAAGGAAAAATATTCAGAATATTAAGAGGGCTGGATATTATGTTTTAAGTGAATTGGCTTCATTTCATTCTAATCACTAACTGTTTTAAATATCCAGTTTGTTCAAGGTTCTATGTTAGGCTATAGAATGTAAAATGTGTAATGGAGCAAACTCTAAAATATTCTTATGGTTTATTGAATGGATATAAAATATACTTGTGCACATATAATGGAAAGTTACTTGAGGGGAGAGAACGAAAATAAACAAAGAGGTGTATGAAGGTGGACATCATATCAGAGTCCATACTTGAGTTTAACCTTAAAGAAAGATATGGCTGCTGAAGGGAAATGAGGATGGAGTGAAATCAAGGATGCTGATATCAAGACATAAGGGAGTTACATGAAGAAGAAGAGAAAGACAAAATAATGAAAACCAAAGAAAGAGTATATAGGGAAGAATATATAAATATATAGGAGAAGGAGGTGTGCAACACTATTAAAACTGCATGGAAGACCAGAAGGATATGATCTGAAAAGAGGACATTCCAAGAGAAAGTTGAGACCGATGGTTTCTTAAATATTAATCCATTCTTGAAAAGTGGTAACAGAGCAAAAAATTTAAAAAAAATTAAAAAAATATTTGAAAAGGATGAGTCTTGAAGTATCTTAAGCACTATAATGTGATTGAGGGATAAATTAAACTTTTTCTAATTTAACTTAGCCCATATAATTAGAAGCAGTGAGTGTAAATTATGTGGAAGTATATTTGCCTCAAAAGGGGACCCTGCTGGTGATTGGTAAGAGATGGGTAAGAGACGGGTAGTAGATTCACCTTTTGGTTAGGACTGGAAATAGAAGATTCCAAATTTTCTTTCAATATATGCAGTATTGTGACAATGAGTAACTGATAAACAGTGAGGCTTATTGAAGAACTTCTTTTTCGTGATAATGGGATTTAGTATTTTAAGACCTGAGTAGTAAACATGTTCTGCAATTTATTATTTGTGAGACCCTGATTTTAAAGATGAAGGAGTTAAAATATGTCATTATATCACATAGAGTTTTAATTTTACAATTTTTTGCCCCTGCTTTCCCCCCTCCAAAAAACAAAAATAGAAAAGAAAGTTAAAATCCACAATGAAGTATTTAAATAAATGCACAGAAGAAAACAGACAGAAGTCCAGAAGGAGAAGATAGACAAGCAGGACAACTTGGAAATAACAGTGTGTTGAATTTCATATATATATATATATATATATATATATTTATTTATTTATTAAACTTTTGTTTATTTTTAGTTTACATCATTCATTTCCACGAGATTTTGATTTACAAATTTTCTCCGCATCTTTCTCCAACTCACCACTGTATACCCCAAAAGAACAATCCCACTGTATACCCCCTCCCCCAGTCAGATCTCTCCTACATCCTGCCCCATCTCCCCTCTGATTTTTCGGTAGGGCAAGATGTATCTCCCTACCCCAGTACCTGTATATTTCCCTCCTTTTTATTCCACCCCCCACTTGTTCTATTCTCTACTTTGACCCTGTCCCTTTTCAAAAGTGTGTGCTTCTAACAACCCTCCCCCCCAACCTGCCCTGCCCTCCATCTTCCCCTCTCTCATCTCCTGCCTCCTACTCTCCTGTAGGCCAAGATACCCAATTTAGAGTGTATGTCATTCCTTCTTTAAGCCAACTTCAATGAGAGTAAGGTTGACCCATTCCCTTTTGCCTTCCTGTTCTTCCCCTCCCTTGTAATACTTATTTCATGCCTCTTTTATATGAGAGGATCAACCCTGTTCTGTCTCTCCCTGTCTCCTCCCTTACTATTCCTCTCCCACCTCTCAATTTCACTTTTTAATATATTATCCCATCCTGTTCAATTAATCCTGCTCCCTCTGTCTATGTACACATATATACACACACATATGTAATCGTACGTATATATATACTCCTATATAGACATATGTGTATGTATACATACACACACACACATATATACACACAAACATACACATTTATATTCCCTTCAACTCTCCTCATACTGAGAAAATTTTCATGTTATAATTTTCATTTTTTCATGTTGCCATGTAAATAGTTCAACTTTGATAAGTTCTGTATGAATTCTTTTCCATGTTTATCTTCTCATGCTTCTTTTATTTGAATGTCCAATTTTCTATTCAGTTCTGTTTTTTCATCAAGAATGCTTAGAAGTCCTCTGCCTCATTGAATGACCATATTTTCCCCTGGAATATTATACTCAATTTTTCTGGGTAGGTGATTCTTGGTTTTAATCCTAGCTCTCTTGATCTCCAGAATATCATATTCCAGGTACTTTGATCCCTTAATGTAGAAGCTGCTAGATCCTGGGTTATCCTTATTGCTTTTCCACAATATTCAAATTGTTTCTTCCTGGCAGCTTGCAATACCTTCTCCTCGGTCTGGGGATTCTGGAACCTGGCTATAACATTCCTAGGAGTTTTCTTTTTGGGATATTTTTCAAGAGGTGATCAGTGAATTCTTTCAAGCTCTATTTTGCCCTCTGGTTCTAAAAAAATCAGGGCAATTTTCCTTGAGAATTTCTTGAAGGATGATTTCTAGGTTCTTTTTTTGATCATGGCTTTTAGGTAGTCCAATAATTTTAAAATTGTCTCTCCTGGATCTATTTTCCAGGTCAGTGGTTTTTTCAAGGACATATTTCCCATTGCCTTCTATTTTTTCATTTGTTTGGATCTATTTAATAGTCTCTTGATTTCTCATAAATTCATTTGCTCCACTCTAATTCTGAGGAATTATTCTCTTCAGAAAGCTTTTGAGATTCTTTTTCCATTTGGCAAATCGACTTTATAGGGCATTCTTCTCCTCATTGTCTTTTGGGCCTCTTTTGTCATTTGAGTTAATCTATTTTTTAAGGTGTTATTTTCCTCTGTCAGGTTGTTGACTCTCTTTTCATGATTTTCTTGCATCATTCTCATCTCTCTTCCCAATCTTTCCTCCACTTCTCTTATTTAGTTTTCAAAATTCTTAAACTGCTCTATGGCTTATAGACAGTCTACATTTTTTGTTGAAGTTTTTGGTGGGGGAATTCTGACTGTGTTGTCTTCCTATCATTCTATGCTTTCATCCTTTTTGCCCCCCAAAAAGGAATCTAAAGTTGCATTGCTCAGTTTGCTTTTCTTCCTTTGCCAACCCATGTTCCCAGTGAATTACTTTACTTTTATCTTTAGTAGAACTCTGCTTTCACAGGGGAGAGCTCTGTCCCAAATCTTTAGGGTTTTCTCAGCTGTCAGAGCTATTGGGAGGCCACCATTTCTGCAGCTCCCACCAGCTTTGTGTCACTGAAAACATACCTCAGGATCACCACTCAAGACCATGATCTTGATCAAGGCAGCTCAAGGCAAGAGCACTTAGCTTTTGAATGATTGCTTGGCCTCCCTTCAATCTGCAGGCCAGGAGCTTCTGAAACAACCATGTGGAGGTGGCTGCAGGGCCGCCTCTTCAGTTACTTCTAGGCTGGACACTCTCTCCTGAATTTATCCAAGTTGTACTGACCGTTCACTTAGTTCTAGTTTCTTATGGGTTGGTAATTCTGGAAAACACCACAGCTGCTGATGATTCGCACAGCTTGTTCTGGTGGCCTGAGGGCTCCATCTGTTGGTTTATGTGGTGCTATTCTGGGCCCCCAGTGCACTGTGATCAACCCCTTTGCATCTGCCTGCTGGGCTGCCTTCAGTGGGAGCTTTGTTACTCTGTCAGTTTGTGAATTCTGGAGTTTTAGAATTTATTTAGAGCAGTGTTTCTCAACCTTCCTAATGCTGCAACCCTTTAATACAGTTTCTCATGTTGTGGTGATCCCCAACCATAAAATTATTTTCGTTGCTACTTCATAAGTGTAATTTTGCTACTGTTATGAATCTATCTGATATTCAGGATGTATTTTCATTGTTACAAATTGAACA
The DNA here is from genome assembly GCA_028646515.1 of Pseudochirops corinnae. Classification (NCBI taxonomy): domain Eukaryota; kingdom Metazoa; phylum Chordata; class Mammalia; order Diprotodontia; family Pseudocheiridae; genus Pseudochirops; species Pseudochirops corinnae. The sequence continues at coordinate 1,208 of JAQQSV010006337.1, read as the reverse complement.
TAACCCACAGGTTGAGAACCGCTGGTTTAAAGTCATATTTTATAGGTATTTGAGGTGGTTAAGGGGTGAGTTATGGAGTTTTGCTGCTTCTATGCTGCCATCTTGACTCTGCTAACTTTACAATTTTAAAAATAATTTAATGAAGCACTTTCCTCACAAATCATAGTAATTAAATATAATTGACAGATGAGCAAAGTTCACTAACCTTATCACTTTCCCAAGGTCAAAGAGCTAGTAAATGATAAAGCTTTTTTGAACACAACCTTCCTTTGCCACAGGCTTTTATTTCATTTTCCCAAATCTGAAGTATATGAAGAACAATATCACCATTGAAAGCTAATTAGTTTCTTCAGGAGTGTAACTTGAACAATAAAAATCCCCCAATGTTTCTTTGAAACTTCTTCAAAGAACTTATGGCAAAATAGAGATGGGCGATATAGGGGCTCAATAAAAGTTTAATATCGCAATGTGTCCAGTGAGTATTACCCTCTGTGGCCTCTCTAATACCTTCCATCTCCAAGACTGCCAGGTGTTTATTGCCAAATTCTGGCAGCATGAAAACAATCAGGAAGCCTGTGTGATGGTATGCCATTGTTCTACATATCCATGTTATTAGAAGTCGGGGGGGGGGGTCGGCGGTGGGAAGGGGGTGAGAGGGAGTATTCATATAGTGACTACTGTGGATCAGGCACTTTGCAAAGTACCTTTTTTTAAACTAATATTTCTTTTGATTTTCACAGAACCCTTGAAAATAGGTACTATTATCACCCCCATTTTACAGTTAAGGAAACTAAAGCATATCAAGGTTGTGACTATCCCAGGGTAACATAACTTGTAAGTATCTGAGGCTGGATTTACCTCAGGAATTTCTGATTTTGAGCCCAGTTCTATATACAATGTGCCACCAGCTGTCTTGAATAATTTGATATAGCCTTAAACTTAATTAAATTAAAAGCCAAAGAAAATAATTGAACTGATTATGTAGGACTTCTTTGCCTTCAAGTCAGGTGACTTCCATCCATTTTAGTGATTTATTATATATTCCAAAGTTATCAGTAAGTTTGTGGAACGGTGTGTCTTATAAAATACCACCATTAAAACTCACAATTTTTTTCCTGATGTCTAAGAAACGTTTTGGAGCAAAGAATTGTTGGACCATCAGAACATATTACCTGGCTTCACTAGGAGTAAGCAGTAAAGAGATATAA